>KN471551.1:19168-33899 GCA_000787095.1 Periophthalmodon schlosseri | reverse complement strand
TCTCTCCCTCTCCCTCCATCCTCTGTCTCTCTCTCCCTCTCCCTCCATCCTCTCTGTCCCTGGGTCTCCCTCTCCCCCTCCCTCTCTCCCTCTCCCTCCATCCACCCGTCTGCCGTCCCTGCTCTCATTATGATTAGCCCTGAGTCACTGTGTACACTTTTCCAGGGAGCTCTCTCAGAGACTAACTGCTGTAATCAGAATCTACAGTGTTGGCCTTTTCAACATGGAAATAAGTGCTTTGTCTGGATATGTTGATTTGGTGTCTTTAGTTTAATCCAAACCTAATACAAAAAACACATTGTGGGCTATCGATCAGGCAGAGCCGTTTGGGTTCATGTTTTAACCAGGTTTGGAGGCCTTCTTTTCCAGTAAATGACACAGAAAACATGGAGTAAATATTGAGTAATCGTTAACACACTCGTGATTCTGCCGTTAAACGTTAACAATATTGTTAAAAACCATGAGCTGCAATAAATAAACAGCAGAATGAAACACTTTAGTACTTCAATTCAACCTTTTATGGTTCAAATCTCATATCAGCCAAAAATTAATTAAAAAATATTGATATAGTCATTATCGTGACAGGCCGAGCTGGTTTTTGATTGAGTTTGTCACAGAGCCACTGCTGTTACACCCAAACGACTCTTTACTCTAAACCTGTTTAAATACATGTGCCTCTGGTTTGGCTTCTCCATCGGTGAAGCCTCAACAAACCACTTAATAATGGGGCAGGTTTTTGCATTACAAGCCAGAACCGAGGGAAACAAAATGATTCAGCTCAAAGTGTCTGTCACGATAATTACCGTATCGATTCACAGTTCAGTCTATGAAAATGGTTTGCAAACATTAAAATCGTCTGCTAGTTTGTTTTGGATATCTGCCGAATGCCGTCTCAGTCTGTGGGCAGTGTGGTTAGTGTCTTACCAAGGTCAGTGATAGTGGGTCAGTCTGACAGGTGTTTGAGTTTGAACTGCTAACCCTGCGGTGGGTGGGAAAACGCCAAAACCACTATTGTCCTTGGAACCCAAATATGCCCTGTGCTATTTAAACCCGTAGTTTGCCAAAAAAATAAACTGAAATAAAAGCATGTTGTTTTTTAATATGAATGTTTTATTGCACTGAAAAACACAGAAAAACATGTGTCCTTACTCTGAGCGGACTTGCATCTCCACAAACCCGACTGTCCTTCAGACCAAATGCTTGTCTCCACAGAAATGTTGCTTTTTGGTTATAATATTCCACAGTCCGGCATAAAACATGTTGCTAGATTTCAGATGACATCACTACATTCTATAGGCCAGTACGGTACGAGTTCTTGGGTTAAGTGAAAATACTAGGTTCAACATTTGTGCCTTTACCTTTTGGATATTTTATGGCAAAGTACAACGTCATTAATATGAAAAACTCGCTCTTGCCCATAGACCAAATAAGGATGTTGACGAAGTGAGTGTGACGTCGCCCATAGCATTTGGCTCCAGTCAAATGAAGCTCATCGAGGCTGGAGCAGTTACAGGGGCCAGTTTGGAGCTGAGTTCCATATTTGAAATTCCACTGCGAGTATCATAGCAACCAAAGAGCCAATCTAGAGCGAAGCTGTTGAAGGTAACGGCCCTTCTCGCCCGCACCGCTGGTTTAGCAGGGAGCTGGCGCTTAGCAATGCTGTCAGTTAAACCTGTTGCTAACACTAGCGGGAGCGACCTTGGGGAAAGAAGGAGCCTGATTTGTCTTTTATTAATGTTCATATCTTGAGTTACGGACACAATAGCGAAATAAAAATCCCAGGGTCATGTAGAGCGAGGTAATATGAACATTTTAAGACCAAAATGAGTTACAGAGAGAGGGGCCACAGTTTTTTAATGTAAAGTGAATTGGAGCAAGAGTCAATGGAGCCAGAAGCGCACCCATGTTCACTTCCTATTTGGAGCGCGGCGGCTAGCGGGTTAGCTATGTCCACTTATATATACAGTCTATGGTCTTACCCCCTGTGAGAGTATGACATCTTCACATTCTAGAATCTGAAAACTACCAATTTATCTCCATGGAGAATGTTCCGTAGTATGGTTTAACTTTCTGTTTCCATAGGATCATGCAGTAGGCCTACCGCCTCCGGAAAGTTCCGTATTATCTCTTATATATGACTTATCACTTATAAATGTTCCTTTGTGCTTAGGTCTTGAGTGCTGCTCCATTAAATATATTACAGGTCTATATATGTATCTGAGGCCAGTGGCAGGATGTTCTTCCCTATGAATAAGATGTATTAAGAGTCTGAGGTCAGCACACACACATCTGTTCAGTCTGTAGTGAACATGATTCAGCTCTTTCAACAATCCTCCACAGTCCCTGCAGTGACCACGCATTCCTTCCCTTTCCATGGAAACGGGATTCGTGTGGACGCGGCATGCAGGTTTTCACATGTCGGACGTCACGCTGATGATGTCACAGGACCCATCAAAGACTAGAGTGTGCACCGTGAGTCAGCTTCCAGAAAGTAGAACCATCTGTGGAGGAAGTGAAGAGCAGAGGAGGAAGCCCCGAGCTCCAGTTTGGCCCACAGCACCTGGGTCCTGTGTCATGAGTAGTGTTACGATCATAGGGTGAATATGTAAATGGCTGAGCTAACCTGCTAGCTGCCACGTTCCAAACAGGAAGTGATCATTGGCGCGCTTCCGGCTCCGTTGACTCTGGCTCCAATTCACTTCACACTGGAAAACTGTGGCCCCTCTCTCTGTAACTGCTGCTGTCAGAGTCATCATTTTGGTCTTAAAATGTTCGTATTAACCCGCTCTACATGACCCTGGTGTTTTTATTTCGCTATTGTGTCCGTAAATCAAGATATGAACATTAATAACAGACAAATCAGGTGCCTTCTTTCCCCGAGGTCGCTAAATGTGGAACTCGGCTCCAATATATGTAACTGCTCTAGCCTCGAGCTTCGTTTAACTGGAGCTGAACGTTATGGGTGACGTCACACTCACTTAGTTCACTTCTTTATACAGTCTTTGGTTACGATACAAAATTTTCAAACTTGATTTTGATGCTAAGGAATAGCTACCACAATAATAATAACGACATTTATTATTTACACTGTGATTTTCAACATTAAGTCATAGTACTTTGTTTTATATTCCACTTATATCTGTGTAATCCCTCAGTCGTCCAGTAGGTTCCATAGTGGTCCATGGGCGTAAACTAGTCTATGTGTCTTATACTTGTGAAAAATACAGCTCAAGATCATTCTAAAGCGATTCAGGAAAGGTTCATTTCTGTCCTGGGAATGGGATTTTTTTAGTATCTGATTTTTGATACTTTTGACAACCCTAGTCACGAGTGAGGGAGGGTGGAGGGTGGTACTGTGTGAGTAAAGCTGCTGACCTGCTCACAATGTATCCACACAGTGATGACAGGCGCTGAAACTATGTGACCTGGATACACCCCAAAACAGTCACTCATTAGGATGCATCATGTCAACCCGGATGATTTGTGTACTAGACACTGAATGATCTTCCTGACAATTTTCAATGTATGGTTTAATAATGGATTCTGTTCAAAGTTCACATTTTTAACACATCCAAAAGAATTGACAAACACATTGAAATACGAACTGACAACCTAATACAAAAATCACATTTCAGAGCATGTTGGTACAGATCTAAACTACAGGGTCAGCAGTTTTTACGCAGACTCAGACAGGAGATTTTGGGCCCAATCCCAATTCTACCCCTTAGCCCTTTGCCTTAAGTCTTCCCTTTCACTTTGCGCATTCACAAGAGACGGAGGGGTATCCCAAATTTTTTTAGCAGTGAGAGGTAGGGCTAAGCCGAAGGGCTGTACAGTCCAGAGAGACGTAGCGATAAAGCAGAGATGGAAACGGCTCACTGCACTGTCAGATCATTTAGCTTGTTTAACTAAATAAAAGCAGCCTATGACATCGTAACTAACCGATACTGTAATCAACACTGTAGCCTTATCATTAGAGCGTGTGTCATTGTGTTATTAAGCTCGCAGAATGTCATATTACTGGATTATAATATCTAATAGGCAGAATTATTATGAATACATCATTTGACCTAAATATAGTCACTATCATATTTAGGCCAATAAAATATAATAATATAGCCTAAGATAGCCTATAATATTAGGCTATATAATATAATTATATTATAATGATCATAAAAGCCTAATTAATTAGATATATTCATAAATGACAGCACACTCTGGGCTTGTTCTAAATAGAAAAACAAGAGACAAAACGAGGGCTGTTCCATTTCCAAGAGCTGCGTTTTCAGCCCTTCCCCTTGGCCCTCATTTTGAAAGGGTAGGGGAAAAGCTAGGGCTAGGGGTAAGGGGTAGGGGTACAAAAGAGTAATGGGATTGGGATTGTTGTTTGTGGAGGAAATAATTCATTTTACAACTATTAGGCAATCCAAAGACAAGATATTTCCATACTACTGCAGTAAAATCAATATCTTACAAGTTTTCCTCCTATACCAAAGCCTACATTATAAATATTCTAAATGCCTGCTTGTGTCTATTTCTAGAGCGAGGGTGGGTGGTTGGGGGGGGGTCTGATCTTCTTCATCTGTATATTACATAACTACCTCCTCAAGACTCAAAGCATAGACTAGCATACACTGTATACTTGTCCGTGACCTCTTATCTACAGGTCGCCTCCTCTTCTGATTAATGGCCCCAGTCGTTATTGTCTTTGTTCCAAATTAATAGCTTTTAAGGGCACTTCTCCTGTTTTTCAGCCCATCCCTCTGGCTGCTCTAATGGACTCCAGCTGCTTTCAGTGGCAAATGATTGGACTAAATTATTGATGCTGATAACAATCCCTCAGAAACAAATCCGTGACTCTGGGTGCCCTTCTCCGCCCTCTTTTCATCCATCCTCCATCTTTTCTGCCTCCCCCTGCTCCACCCCTGGCCCTCTGCCTCTGCTCCTCTAGGGCTGGGTGATGTCATATTGCTGGTGAAATATCGTGATATATTTGGGACGATATGAAATGAGGGGGATTTATCTGTTGTGAGGGAAGATGTATTTTTTCTATGCATTTGATTAAAATTTGACTTGCTCCAGTACAGATCAGTGGTGGAATAAGTACTTTATGTTGTTACTTAAGTAAAAGTACAGATATGGTTTGGTATCTGGTAGTAAAAGTAAAAGTATCACATGAAAAAATCTACTTAAGTAAAAGTATTAAAGTATCTGTTCAAAAATGTACTTAAAGAGCAAAAAGTATAAGTTTGTTTTTTTTTTTTTTATAAACCCTCAACTATAATGAAAAATACTTTTACTTTTCAGTCCAAATGTAGTGGAGTAGAAAGTACAGATACCTGCTCTCAAATGTAGTGAAGTAAAAGTAAAAAGTTTTCACTTTAAATTCGACTTAAGTAAAGTACAGATACCTAAAATGTATATTTACGTACGGTACTTTACTACTTTAACTATGTTACGTCCCACCACTGGTACAGATATATTTTATTAGCAGCTGTTGAGGTCAAAATCAGTCTGCTGTGTACTCTCTGGATCTAATTATAAAGAGATTTATTGTCCAATAAGCATGAAGTACCTGATTAGCATGCTAGCTGGTGTTAGCATTACGCTCTGGTCTCTGTAATAATTATAATGTGAATAATTAGGATGTTCGGGATGTGAGGAATAGCCTTTAACCTCACTCTGTTCAAAATGCGTAAAAAAAACAAAAAAAACAATAAAAAATACAGTGCCTTTAATATAGCCTCAGGGAGTATTGTAATTTAGTGTAATTATAGGCTATTATTTTTACTAATCTTCTCTTTTATGTTGTGATAAAAATTCAGACATTATCTCACTGCCCTACGCTCCGCCCTAAGCTCCTCCCTCCCAGCCTGTGTCAGTGTGTGGTTTGTGATATGAATCTTACAGAGTGATAGTCCCTTTGTGAGTCCCTCTGGTCGCCTCTGGTCCCTTCTGGCTGCTCCGCTCTGCCCCTATCTCTGCTGTCAGCTGTGCATGTGCAGAAAAAACATGGCGGCCCCCCACATCTGAGCTTTCATTAAGTTAGCCCCACTGCATGAGGGCCCCTGCGCTGACCTTTGACCCCCGGGGCCCCACGGATGGCGCTATCACAAATCCCAGGCCTCATCTGAAATTCACATGGAGATTTTGGCCTGGGTTTAAAACATATTCTGGAATATTTTGGGTGAAATGGAGAGATAGACCAATATATAGATATTTGCACTTTTTAGCATATCGGCTATCGGCCTTAACTGTCCCGCCTAGACCGGTGTTTGGTTTGGGCTCACTAATTTCAGCATAAAACATTATTTTATTGTTAAGTTACATTATACAGTAACAGTGTGCAAGTTACAGTTTGATTACGTTTTTTCCCCTTTTTAAACCCCACACCTTCCACCTGTTTTCCCCAAGATCCCCTTTTGATGGGCATATACAAAGGAGAAAGAACATTAAAATGAAAAATGAAAAAAAAAAAAAAAAAAAATGCAAAAAAACCCCACAAGAAAGATAAAAAAAGTACAATAATAATAATAAATAAATAAATAAATAAATCCTGCATAACAAACAAAAGGCTTATTAAAAAAATATTTTTAAAAAAAGTAAAAAATGAGAAAATGAGATTACACAGCTCCATTATGGGTTAGTAGTAAAAGCAGGGCTGTGGGTGTCTAAAAATGATTTCTGTTGAGATAATTTGTACTTATTATGGTTAAATTATGCAGAGCAGTAAAAGGTATAGACAGTGTTTATGTTAGTATTCATTTCAAATCACATATTTATGGGAAATTGGTCCTATATATTGGCCAGAAATATCGGCAGAGCTTATCACCATCGGTTACTCTGGATTCTAAACATGAAAAAACCCATATCGTTCAGTCTCTAAAATGGAGTCACCTTGCTCATTGTTTGAACAGCGCTGGGTCAAATCTTATGCCAGTAAACTGATTGAAACTCATTTGGAAGTCTTAGGGAGAGATTAAAATGTTCTTGTCTCTACAGATAGCTCTCCCAACAGGCTCTCTTGCAGAAATCGTAACGTTAATTGAAAATCCAAGCACGCACTTTGTATTACTGATTAGTCTGCAGGAGATAACAGAAAAGTAGGGAGACTGGAGTAAGTTGAAACGCACATGAAATCTCAAAAACTGTACTATTTCATTAGCCTATGACATTATAAATGGAACATACTTAAATCCTACCCCAAAAAAATGGGAAAAATTTTGGGGGTCACTCGAAAAAATGTTGGCATCTTCACAAAACAATTATTGCAAAAAAGCTGTTGTATTTAGAGCAGTTGTGTTTTTGCATGTTGGTGGGTCAGTTTGCAAGCTCTTCAATACTGTATATATTAACAGTTTAGGTACATTTCTTTCCTAAAAAATAATATAACTATGTCTCTGTGGGGTGAGGTTAGGCCTTCCGCGATAAGACATTTTGAAGTTCCATATATCGCTGAAGTAAATATAGGCAATAAACAATAATATTGAAACAAATTTATGCCACTGACACAAAAACCCAAGAGAGAGAAATCAACAGTATTGTTAAAAAAAAACATGAGCTACAATAAATAAACAGCAGAATGAAACACTTTAGTTGTTAGTTTGCATCTGTAAAGAGTCATACAAGTTATTAACTCAACCTTTTACAGCTTAAGTTTTATCTATAGCCAAAAAATAACCAAAGTAGTTCAATGAAAAAGTACACATGATAAAAATTAACCCTAAGAAATATAATTCCAGCTTTCACATACTGAACGATGTGGATATAGTCATTATTGTGGCAGACCTACTTCTCAGAATTAAGAACAAAAGATACAGAGACTTTTTGGGCGTCCCTGAGTATAATTAAACTCGTGTTTCTGAGAATACTGCTGTGTTCAGGTGACAGGAAACCAGTACAAAACCAGAGACACACTGTGCGGTGCATTCAAACAGGTGTTACCACAAAAGCAACTATTTCTGTTGTACTTTTTGTCTTGTTTGTCTTTATATTAAGCTAATGCTAATGCTAGCACAGGAGGCTAGTACACTTTTATAGGGGTAACTTTTTGAATACATACTTTTCAGAGTAGTTTTCTGACCCCATATTTTTACTTCTACTTGAGTATCATTTAGTTTGAAGTAGTTGTACTCTTACTTGAGTATTTTTTGGTAGTGACAAAAGCTTTATATTGACAACAATGAATTATGTGAACATTTGTGCTTCTTACACCTTGTTTCAGATATGTTTTGTTTTTTTTGTTTTTTTATTTTGAATTACCAGTAATCTGTGCATTATTTAATGATTTGCTATAAACACAGACTGTATAAAGAAGTGGACTAAGGGAGTGTGCATCACTCATAGTTTCAGCTTCAGTCAAATGAAGCTCATCGAGGCTAGAAGTTATAGGGGCCAATTTGGAGCCGGAAGTGACCTCGGGGAAAAAGGGCAGCTCATTGGTCTGTTATTAATGTTCATATCTTGAATTACGGACAAAATAGCTAAATAAAAACACCAGGATCATGTAGAGCGGGTTAATACGGACATTTTAAGACCAAAATGACGAACCTGACAGCAGTAGCTACAGAGAGAGGGGCCACAGTTTTTCAATAGAAAGTGAATTGGAGCCAGTCGATGGAGCCTGAAGCGCAACCCATTCTCACTTCCTATTTGGAATGCCACGGCTAGCAGGTTAGCTATGTCCATTTTTATATATAGTCTATTGAATGGACCAACTTTCCTATAGGCAGATATCACACTAACTAACCCTCATGCCCAACTCTGTGTAGTGTGGAGGAAGTCATCACCCTCCCCCCTCATGACGCAAGAAACCCACAATATATACAGTTTATCCCAGTGGTGACGGAGGAGGCTGGATGCTTTTAGTGGTTGTTTGGGTGAGTTTGGAGCAGAGCACTCCACCGCGACAAGGCTTGAAATTCAGTTTGCATTATGTAAGCAACAGCAGCCGCTCCCTCTGCATCTTAGGAGAATGTATGTGGGGCCTCAGTTGATTAGAAGCCTAATGGTGACTGGAAAGCATGAAATTACTGGCTTATTAGTGTCAGTTCAACCACACACACACGCACACACACACACGGCGCTATAGGCCCTTTAATATGCTAGGTCATAGAAAGTGTTGTCGTGATACTAAAATCTCAAACTCGATATTAACTCGACAAAGAAATAGAGTCGATTCCCAATACCGATTCCGATACCACGATGATAATAAAAAATACTCTTTATTTAGACAATAGAATGTGATTTTCAACATTAAATAGTAGTACTTTCTTTTCTATTCCCATGTGGCCTTATATCTGTGTAATCCCTCAGTCGTCCAGTAGGTTCCATAGTGGTCCATGGGCGTGTACTAGTCTATGTGTCTTATACTTACTCCAGATCATTCTAAAGATATTGAGGAAAGGTTCATTTCTGTCCCGTGAATGTGACTTCTTTTGTATCAATACCTGCTCAAATGAGTATCTAGTTTCGATACTAGTTTTAGTGTCAATTATTATCAGATTTTTTATCCTTTTGACAACCTTATTCCAAAAATTAGAATGCTTTTGTTTACAGATATTTAACGGGTCTGTAGTTGTCAACGCTGCTACTCACTTAGTGCACAACCTGCTGTTTACCTCTTTATTTCATTCTCATCGCCTCAGAAAAATTCCAATTTATTTGATGTTTATCTCAATTGGGAGTGACGGGAACACATCTGGCGCTAGCTGCTAACGGAATTGGGTGCCGTATTTGCTAAACAAGTCGTGTTGCTGCTCGCGGTGTCATCTTCCTGTGTGTGTGTGTGTGTGTGTGTGTGTGTGTGTGTGTGTGCGTGTGTGTGTGTGTGGCGGTCAAGGACAGAGGGAACGCAGCATCTGCCATCTTGTAATCATTTCACCAAACAGATTTGACCGTTAGCAAAACACACTGGAGCACAACTGAATCACGAGTGGCTCTGTTTGGCTCTGTTTGGCTCTGTTTGGCTCTGTTTGGCTCTGTTTGGTTCTGGCAGACACATGTTGAAATCTTTAAATGAAGCTTTCGTGAACAAAAGTAGCTTCTTATTTTCCTTAATATGTGATTCACTTATATCTCACTACAGTTTTTCACCGTATATTTTTGGACTGCCTTGAAGTAAACTAGGGCTGTTTAAGTTTGGACACAGCTCATACACCTCTCATTCAGTGTTTTTTTAATAAATGTTTTGTACTTTCTACATTTTATATACATACAGGAGACATCAGATATATGAAGTATATGGAATTATGTAGTGAACAAAAAAGTTAAATTACTCTACTAAATATTTTTTGACAAAGCAAAGGGTGGATATTTTGAGGATTTCAATATAAAATATAAAAAAAATGTATTTAGTAGTTATTTAACTGTTTTTCTTTGCTTTGATAATGCTGTTTCCTCATCAAAAACATACCTGGAGTTGTGTTTTGTTTTACAATGTTTGAGTAACTCTTATTATTATTATTAGTCTGTCTACATCTCCAAAGCTCAAAATGCTCTGTTCCACCTTGTGATGTCATGAAGCGGTAGTTTTCAAGTTAACAGCTATTTTTTACCTTTAGTTCAATAGAGATTGGCAACTCCAGGGCTGAAATTATTAAATGATTCTTGTGAAGGTGTGTGGAGTTTAAAAACACAGTGGAGCACTTGTACTGTGAAAGTTTTCTGTTTGAGAGAAGAACTCAGCTTAAATATGCAGGGTTTGTGTGTTAAATGTGTGAATGAAACAAAACACAACTTCAGGTTTGTTTGTGATGCGGAAACAACATTATAACATAGATCAGAAAATAGTGTAATATGGGCCCTTTAAAAATGCTTCCGGCCAAAGTGATGAACTTTGGGTAAAAAATTGGCTGCTGCAGTTTTCTTGTAAGTGACAACAATAATGCAAAAATGTCAAAATGTATCTGCAGTAAAAATGCTGTATGACTGAATCTGTCAGTTTCTTTCTGATCTTGCATATTCACATTCTGCAGAGCTCACATTAAAAACATATATTTTGCTGTGTATATTGGATTTGCTATTGGGATCCTTGCCTTATTCATGGATATTATCAGTTCTGATGTTTTGCTTGCTGATGCAAAATTGCATCATGGATTCTTTCTGGGGGAGTTTTTAGCTCAAACAACACAGTAATATGTCGGCTTCTATTTTTATCATTTGGTTAAAATGTTGATGTGGGAGATGTATCAACAATGGAACAATTTGAATATTGAGTCTATTGTCTATGATTAAAGCTTAAAAATGGGAGCTGATTAAAACTAAAATGAGCAGAACAGTGGTTCAGTTGGTAGAGTGTTTGTCCACTGATCCGAAGGTTGGCGGTTTGAATCCCTCGACGTAAACATCATTGGTTGAGCAGTCAAATCCACTGACCCGCAGGTTGGCGGTGTGATTCCACCTCCCACAGTTGAATGCTGTTGTTGTTGTGTCCTGGGCAAGACACTTAACCCACCTCGCCCCCAGTGTCTGCACATACTGGTGTATGAATGTGTGAGTTGTTCCTTGATGTAAAGCGCTTTGATGGTCTTGAAGGTGGAAAAGTGCTACGTATAAATGTTACCATTTACCAACAGAAACGTCTAGTGTAATCTCCCAAGTATAAGTATATAAAGTGATATTTCTGCCCTTTTGTGGTCCATTCACGTTTTGTGTAATACTTGAACCTCAACATGACATTTACAGGCACATTATGAGCACATTCCTGATGCACTGTTAAAATATTGTCCAAATTATTGTTAGAGATAATGCAAAACATACAAGATATTCATTTTTGTCAACTTTGCCCACCCCTAGTTGACACAATAACCAAGTATTATTATCCCCCCCAAAACTACTCTAAATGTGCAGTATTGTTAATAAGCTGCAGTAGTTCAGTATCACAATGAAACACTCTCGACATAAACATCTTTGCTTGAGCGGTCCAGCTCCCACAGAGGAATGCTGTTGTTGTGTCCTTGGGCAACACACTTAACCCACCTCACCCCCAGTGTCTGTGTACACTGGTGCGTGAATGTGTGTGTGAATGGGTGAGGGGTTCCTTGATGTAAAGCGCTTCGAGTGCCGTGAAGGTGGAAAAGCGCTACATAAAACCGTGACCATGGACCATTTACTATAATGTGCCATAGAAGTTGCAACCCTCAGCTGAAATCTTATTGTAGTACAAAGAAAAAGTACCCATGATAAATATTAAGCCCAAAAAATCATCTATCTGTCTATCTATCTATCTTTCTTTCTTTCTTTCTTTCTTTTACGGAACAGTAAATCGCTGTAGTAATTATCGTAACAGCTTTAACAACATGTCACTTTCTGTATCTGTGCATTGGCTTGTTACTGCACCAAAAGTCCCAGTTTTCCTGATGTTTTGCCTGATGTTTTTCCTCATGTTTTTCCTGATTTAGTCCTGCTTTAGTCCTATACAAGTCAGTGCAGAGCTGAACAGTCATGTGGCAGCTCACTCGTCACACTCACTGAACCGGAGGATGCAGCTGCTGCCGGAGTTTCATCCCAACAGTTTACACAAGTTTGTCTCAGAAGTGACTGCACGACTGCTCATATTTTTGCTTTTACCATCAAAAATAAACCTAAAACTGAGGAAGTTGTGGTTTTGACACATGACTTGGCTCTGTAGAAATTTGTTTGTGTTGGGGTCCTCAAAAGTATCGAAAATCAGACACTAATGAATATTAAAACTAGTATCAAAACTAGATACTCATTTGAGCCGGTATCAATACTAAAAAGTCCCATTCACAGGATAGAAATGAACCTTTCCTGAATAGCTTTAGGATGATCTTGCACTGTATCAGAATAGGGGTGGGACATAAACATTAATATCACCAACAAAGATAATTGCCAGAATGTTCTGAAAAAAAGCTACTTCTCCACAGGGGAGTCGACGGGACGGGGGACAAAGGGGTCTGTTGTCCTGGGCCCCAGAGTCTAGGAGGCCCAGAATTGGACCCTCTTCCTATTAATTTGTATTAGAGGGGGCCCATGTGAGGCTTCTTGCCCCAGGCCCCTGAATTTCTGTCAACGGCCCTGCTCATCCATAACATTCCCGCTAGATTGTAGTTGTTTTCACTGAAAACAAAGCACAATACTATAACAGTTGTTTAAACATGGAAGTTATTCATAAAATTCCCAAATATCGTCCTATGCCTATATCAGACCACATAGACTAGTACACGCCCATGGACCACTATGGAACCTACTGGACGACTGGGGGATCACACAGATTTAAAGTCACATGGGAATAGAAAAGAAAGTACTACCATTTAATGTTGAACATCACTTTCTATGTCTAAAGTTTTAGTATCGTGGCAACAGTAGTTTATGTAACTTTAAAGTGTGATGATGACATAACAGTTCCTTATCTCTCACTGACAGAAGAACATACACATATATTTGAATGCATTATCAGCTGAGAGATGGCAGTGAATGTGTTTACACTGCATTCATTCTCACATATAGAAAAACAACACTGAGGCTCACATGTCATTTAGCTACTAGCACCTGTTGGGAGCGTTTTCATTCAACATTTGATCACAGGGTTAGATTGAAATGTTTTTTTATATTTTTTATATATTTTTTAATCTGCACTAAACTTCGGAACTTTGCATTTACTGTCTTAAAATGTGAACAGTAGCTCAAAGTGTTTGTCCGCTGATCTGAAGGTTGGCGGTTTGAATCTTGCTCTCAACGTCATTGGTACAGCGGTCAGATCCATTGAGTCACAAGTTGGTGGTGCAATGAATGCTGTCGTGTTCTTAGGCAAGACACGTAACCCATCTCACCCCCAGTGTCTGCGTACACTGGTGTGTGAATGTGTGTGTGAGTGGGTGAGTGGTTCCTTAATCTAAAGTGCTTCGAGTGACTGAAGGTAGAAAAGCGCTATATAAAAAAAACAGAACTAGTTCATTTTAGAAGTTTTACAGTGGTCCAAAGTTACTTACTCACTCCTCACTTACCTTATGCATTCAGAGCATCCTAATTACTCACAGCAATGACTTTATAAGCACTTTTCACAACTTTAAAAGACCAGAGGGGAGTTTTGCCATCATGGTAAAACAGATACTCAGACAAACACTTAATAATTAGATGCAAACAGCACGGAGCTCACTTATTTTGACCTCAAGAGCTCTTTATATCTGTACTGGGGCAAGACATTTTGCTCAAATACATGGAAAAACTTGGGCACAGGGCTTTAAAGGTGCACTATGAAACATTTCTTGTGGGGAGTCCGCTACCTATTTGTCTCCATCTTTTTAGAGATGTTATTGCTTCAGGTGACGCCGTCAGGGGATGCTACTAGGTCAAAATACAGGTCAGATCTGTGGAGAAGAAAGCCCAGTGGAATATTTCAGGCAAAGCAATGACATCTCCATGGCAACAAGCCTTTAACCACACCTTTAATACTTTTATTTCTTAGACAGCTTGAATGCATCCTAGCGTCGCACCATCTTCATTAGTTGTAGAGTTTAAGTGATGTGCAAGATACAAATCTTTATACACTAATCTGTACATTGATTTGAAAGAGTCACCACCTATAAATATCTTGGCTTTTTGGGTTGACGAAAATGTACCCTTTAAAATACATATCTCAGAATGATGTAACAGCTTAAAATCAAAAGGATCATTTTATTATAGAAATAAATCTTGTATCCCATTGAATTACAGAAAAGAAATTGTTCAAGTAACCTTTGTTTCTGTACTGGATTATGGAGATATAATA
>KN471551.1:0-19121 GCA_000787095.1 Periophthalmodon schlosseri | reverse complement strand
CTCTTTCACTCAGCCCTTTGTTTCATAACAGGTGATGAATTTAAAACCCATCACTTTACAGTCTGAAACAGTAGACTGGCCATCGCTATGTGTCAAAAGAGAACAACGCTGTATAAAATGTATTAATATGGGACTACGACGATAGACTGACTCAATATCTCACTTGTTTGTTGAACTTTGATACGTGAACTTTTAATACAAGATCTCATGATTGTATAAGTCTAAAAAATGGCCGCATTAGAACTGAAATGGGGAAAAAGCTTTGGTTAACTTGCTTCCCAAAAATGGAATACATTTCAAGGACTTGCAAAACTTGGTATTTTGGTGCCACTAATGCACATTTAAAGGGCCCATATTACGCTATTTTCTGATCTATGCTATAATGTTGTTTCCTCATCACAAACATACCTGGAGTTTCATTCACACATGTTTAACACACAAATCCTTCATATTTAGGCTGAGTTCTTCTCTCAAACAGAAAACTCTCCATCCCATGTCCCACCTTGTGATGTCATGTGGTAATACAGGAAGTGCTCCACTGTGTTTTTAAACTCCATACACCTTCACTAGAATCATTTGGATGATTTCAGTCATGGAATTGCCCATCTCTATTGAACTATATGTAAAAGGTAGCTGCTAACTTGAAAACTACTGCTTCATGACATCACAAGGTGGAACAGAGCATTTTGAGCTTTGAAGATGTAGACAGACTAATAATAAAGGGTTACTCAGACGTGTGTGAATGAAACAAAACACAACTCCAGGTATGTTTTTGAAGAGGTAACAGCATTAGAACATGGCTTAAACCTCACAAGAATCAATTTTGTGTAATATAGGGCCTTTAATAATCTGGTGTTAAACATTTATAGTCACACCTGCTCCAATTTTTAATATTTTAAATGAACCTATGCAGTTTTTGTTTGTTTTTGTTTGTATTGTTCTGTATTTGAACAGGACGCAGGACGAGTATGGTGCTCTCATTGGCCTCTCCCTGTAGAAATAAAGATTAATGAAATGAAATACACAGAACTACTTAACAACTGCAGAAAAGTTGGCACTTTAACATGTATTATGCATATTGGACCAAACTGATGTACTCACTAACCCTACATGTTTCATCTGAAGTATATGTGATGTTGTCTCAGGGGAAGAGGATAGCAGGATGTGACCACTTTGCCAAGATAAAAGTCAGTATTTACGACCTCAATAATCCTTGTTGTTCCTGGACAACAGTAGAACTTTTGTACTGCCCAAGGCTCCAGGATATAAGTTATTACTAGTTCATTTCCTCCATTACGTCACACTGTGTCTTAAAACATGCCAGACTCAGAAGACTTCATGCCCCTCGGAAATTTCATTCTCGTCTTTCATGATGCCAATTTACTCCAATGTAATATCAGTTTGTAAGTACTGAGAAGTAGCAGAATAAGCTTTCAGTGAACATGATTATAGATGTTGATGTTTTGGTTAACTTAAGGCTATAATTCAGTTTAATGTTCCATGCCCCTCACTTCAGTTTAGTGTTGTCATGATATTAAAATTTTGATTTCGATACTAAGGAAGAGACTCGATACCCAATACCGAATCCGATACCACAATGATAATAAAATCTTTCTTTAGACAGTAGAATGTGATTTTCAACATGAAATGGTAGTATTTTCTTTTCTATTCCCATGTGGCCTTATATCTGTGTAATCCCTCAGTCGTCCAGGTAGGTTCCATAGTGGTCCATAGGCGTATACTATAGACTGTATATAAATGGACATGGCTAACTCGCTAGCCGCCACGTTTCAAATAGGAAGTGATCGTGGGCGCTTCCAGCTCCATCGACTCTGGCTCCAATTCACTTTACAGTAGAAAATTGTCACCCCTCTCTCTGTAGCTGCTGCTGTCAGGCTCATCATTTTAGTGTTTAGTGTTTGTACTAACCCGCTCTACATGATCCTGGTGTTTTTATTTTGCTATTTTGTCCGTGATTCAAGAACATTAATGACAGTCCAACCTGGCGCCTTCCTTCCCGGTTGCTCCTGCTAGTATTAGCAACAGGTTTGATTGACAGCGTTGCTAAGGCCCACTCCCCCTTCCCGGTTGCTCCTGCTAGTATTAGCAACAGGTTTGATTGACAGCGTTGCTAAGCGCCCACTCCCTGCTAAACCAGCGGTGCGGAAGGGAAGGGGCGTCACCTTCAACAGCCTCGCTCTGAATTGTCTCTTTGGTTGCTATGACACTCGTGGTTGGAATTCCAAATAAGGAACTCGGCTCCAAATTCGTCCCTATATCCGCTAGCCTTCATGAGCTTCATTTGACTGAAGCCAAACGCTATGGGTGACGTCACACTCACTTTTTCCACTTCTGCTAGTCTATGTGTCTTATACTTGTTCTGATACAGCTCAAGATCATTCTAAAGCTATTCAGGAAAGGTTCATTTCTGTCCTGTGAATGTGACTTTTTTTAGTATTGATACCTGCTCAAATGCTTATCTAGTTTCGATGCCAGTTTCAATACTTTTGACAACCCTACTTCAGTTTCAGAAATGAATATCTCTTCCCATGGGGTTTGACCAATACCTACAGAATGAATCCGTGCATTTGAACGTTCTGTCAGTGTTTCTAAGTATGGTTGTGTTCTATGTGGCAGAATCCTGTTGCTGTTTTATTCTGGAGTTTAGAAACATTCAGGGCTGTATTATTATGATTATAACGATTAATACGGAGCACATTTGGAAGGAGAAAGCATGGTGTGAGTTTTCTGGAGATTTGGGAGTGACTGGACAATTGAATCAGCCTTTTTGCGCTTATGAAGATGCTGTTAGTAGTCTCTGTTTACATAATTGAAATCATTTTGAGAGCTTTTGCCAGCGCCACATCAGCTTTTAGACATTTAATAGATGCAGGGGATGTCTTTTGTCAGCCAAGAATTTTTCCAGCTGACTACAGCCCTAGAAATGTCAACTAGAGCACTGAAGATTCTAATGTTAACGATATAGTGTTGTTAAAGGTCCTATATTATACAAAATTGACTCTTGTGAGCGTTTAGCCATGTTATAATGGTGTTACCTCCTCAAAAACACACCTGGAGTTGTGTTTTGTTTCATTCGCACATGTTTGACTAACCCTTTATTATTAGTCTGTCCACATCTCCAAAGCTCAAAATGCTCCGTTCCACCTTGTGATGTCATGAAGCAGTAGTTTTATATAGGGATACACCGATGCGATACTGGTATTGAAAAATTTGGTGGGTCAGATATTGGCTTTCAAGATACTGGTTCAGCCAATATCCCATTTTAGTCTATAAATTGGTGTTATAAGACATTTTTCTGGCCAATGTTGTCCCAGAACATCTTATAATATTAAACAGTTTTTTACCCTACCCTACCCTTACCCTTTAAAGAAAATAAATGAGTCTCTGCACTGGTCAGTTGGCATCGGGTATTGGCAGATACTTAAAGCCAGATTATCTGCATCGGTATCGGAACAGAAAAACCTGGACCGGTGCATCCCCAGTTTTACAAGCTAACAGCTCCTTTTACCTTTAGTTCAGTAGAGATTGGCAATTCCAGGACTGAAATGATCCAAATGATAGTAAAGGTGTATGGAGTTTAAAAACACAGTGGAGCACTTCCTGCATTACCACATGACATCACAAGGTGGAACAGAGTGTGTTCCGTTTGAGAGAAGAAGTTTATGTGTGTTAAACATGTGTGAATGAAACAAAACTCAACTCCAGGTCTGTTTGTGATGAGGAAACAACATAGATCAGAAAATAGTGTAATATGGGCCCTTTAAACGTCTGCTGTATCTTCCATGTGTTTCTTCGCTTTTGTTAGAAAATGACATCACCGTTATTCCTCCGTCACCTTAAATGCCATATTTAGCCTAAACCGTTAGCCCAAACGTGTCGCGTGGCTGCTCCTTGACACCAATGAACGCTGAGGAGCTTTGTGCCAGTTTGATAGAAGTATTTGAAGTTTGCCTGGAGCTCCAAACCCCTTTTATAAAGCTGGTTATCAGCGCCCCACAGCCTGCACACCCACTCTGTCCCTACGCCCACACCTCCTCCAAAGTCACCCTGTACCTCCACTATATACTGTGTGTAGTGTTTACAGTCTAATCTCACAAGGAGCGCCAGACGAATCCCGTTCCCGGAGGAGAGGAAGAGTCCCAATCACCTCCACTTCACAAAGCGGCGCTGAGAAAGGACTCCTGGAGTGTCCTTCCTGCTTCCTCGGGATTAAGGAATACTTTCAGACTTATATGAGGCCGGACTGCGCCTCCACTGCACTGTCCCTATCTCAGCTATTTCCAGCGCTAATCTCACGACACAGCCCTCCATCAAAGTTCTGCTCTTCACTGAGGAGATTTACCCAGCCAGCCGAGGGAAACTTGAGCTTTTATTGACTTTTTATACTCTTTGTGGATTATTAATGTAATTTATATGCAAATGAATATGTTGCATTGTGTTGTAAGTCAGAACTGAGGAGAATAAATGAGTTTAATGAAATAGAATAGAATTGTTGAGCAGAAGCAGGCTGTTGGAGTGGACAGTTTGACCACGGTTCAAAGGTTTGTGGTTTCTAACTGAAGCAAATTTAAGTTTAATATTTACCATTTTGTTATCTCATCAAATTACACTGTGCTGAATGTAATAAGTCATGGATCTTGGTGAACCGTTTTGATCAAATCAGGCCTGTGAAGCACGGACATTTTTATGATCTCTTTTATGTGTGGAATAAAAAGAGCTAATTATGGTGAGGTCAGAGCACAGAGTGTATAAAGAAGTGGACTAAGTGAGTGTGACGTCACCCATAGCGTTCAGCTCCAGTCAAATGAAGTTCATCGAGGTTAGAAGTTATAGGGGCCAATTTGGAGACAAGTTTCTTATTAGGAATCACAATCGCGAGTATCATGGCAACCAAAGAGCCAATCCGGAGCGAGGCTCTTGAAGGTAACGCCCCTTCCCACCTGCACCGCTGGTTTAGCAGGGAGCGGGTGCTTAGCAACGCTGTCAATCAAAGTTGTTGCTAACGCTAGCAGGAGTGACCTCTGGGAAAGAAGGCGCCTGATTTGTCTGTTATTAATGTTCATATCTTGATTTACGAACACAAGAGCGAAATAAAAATACAAGGATCATGTAGAGTGGGATAATACGAACATTTTAAGACCAAAATGACGAGCCTGACAGCAGCAGTTGCGGAGAGAGGGGTTTTCAACAGGTTTTCAATAGAAAGTGAAATGGAGCCAGAGTCGATGCGTACCCATGCTCACTTCCTATTGAACGTGGCAGCTAGCAGGTTAGCTATGTCCATTTATATATACAGTCTGGGTCAGAGCCAGTACTTCAAATGTATTAGTGGTTTTCAGACGCTAGAATGTGATGATGTTATACTCCCAGATGAGGGGCAAGAGCCAGATTTCCCTATTGATTACATTGTGGTTTGCCTTGAAATATCCAAAAGGTAAATGCACGAATGTTGAACCTGGTCAGTTCTGTGAGTGACTAGACCCAAGAACTCACTATTTAACAACAAAAAACTTCATTTAAACAATATTCATTTTACCTGTTCCCCATCTGTATTAAACATTATTGGCCTATAGAATGTTGTGATGTCATCTGAAACCCACCAGTAGTGATAAGACTTTTCTGGTGACATTTACAACAGTTTCACTTTAGGTATGGCAATAGTGAACAGATGAAACATTAACAAACCACACATGACTAAGGCTGGCAGGCTGCAAGCTAGTGCTCGCTCAATGATGAAACATTTCAGAAACATCAAAAAATTGTTAACTTTTTGAGAAGTTAATTAATAAATCAACAATAATTAAAAAAAACCCAAAACATAGAATACACCACAGCAAGCCATTCATTTTGACTTCTATTAAAGGTCCTATATTACACAAAATGGACCCTTGTGAGCTTTTAATCGTGTTATAATGGTATTACCTCTTCAAAAACATACCTGGAGTTGTGTTTTGTTTCATTCACACATGTTTGAGTAACTCTTTATTATTAGTCTGTCAACATCTCCAAAGCTCAAAATGCTCCGTTCCATCTTGTGATGTCATGAAGCTGTAGTTTTTCAAGTTAACAGCTACATTTTATTTAGTTCAGTAGAGAGGGGAAATTCCAGGGCTGAAATGATCCAATTGATTCTAGTGAAGGTGTATGAAGTTTAAAAACACAGTGGAGCACTTCCTGTATTACCACATGACATCACAAGGTGGAACAGAGTGTTTTCACTTTGAGAGAAGAACACAGCCTAAATATGCAAGGTTGTGTGTTAAACATTTGTGAATGAAACAAAACACAACTCCAGGTCTGTTTGTGATGAGTGTGAAATTTAAAAAAGCATAATATGGGCCCTTTAAACTCAAATCAAATAAGCCTCCACCTGCACTTTTGGTCAGTATTGTAACCATGGGTGAGAGGGGCAGCCAGAGCGTGTGTGTGTGTGTGTGTGTGTGTGTGTGTGTGTGTGTGTGTGTGTGTGTGTGTGTGTGTGTGTGCGCATATGTGTCTATGTGTGTTTCTGGGAGCTCCATTGATCCACTAACTGTTGTGTTTATTGTGTGCAGGAGGAACCTGACCAAGCTGTCCCTGATCTTCAGCCACATGCTGGCCGAAATCAAAGCCCTGTTCCCCTTAGGACAGTTCCAGGGCGACACGTTCAGGATCACCAAGGCCGACGCCGCAGACTTCTGGAGGAGATTCTTTGGAGACAAGTAGGTTTCTCACACCAACGGACAATATCACATTTTGATGGAAAAATATGTATTGAGAAATGATCATGCCAAAGGCGTTACTGTGAATTCTCATTGTGCGATCACACCGCAGTTATCACTGAATGCATTTTCTCATGGAGAATAAGAGGTGGCAGTGGCTCAGTTGGTAGAGCGTTTGTCCTCTGATCTGAAGGTTGGCGGTTCGAATCCCACTTTTGACGTGTTAGATGGAACAATCATTTTTGGGGGTCAGTTTTTATCATTGGGACTTTTTCTTTATACTAGTGGGGAACTTTTTGTTATTTTTCTGTTCTACAATAGATTTGAGCTACTTTTTGTTATTTTTCTGTTCTACAATAAGATTTGAGCTGTAGAGGGTCAAATACATAACTTCTATGACTCATTATAGATACAAACTAAGTACTTAAGTATTTAAGTATATAAAAATTTGTTATCGTGACAGCCCTACCCACAGGTTGGCAGTGTGTTTCCAGCTCCCACAGATGAATACTGCTGTTGTGTCCTTGGACAAGACACTTAGCCCACCTCACCCCAGTGTCTGTGTACACTGGTGTATGAATATGTGTGTGAATGGGTGAGTGGTTTCTTGTTGTAAAGCGCTTCGAGAGACTTGGTGGAAAAGCGCTATATAAAAATTTGACCATGTGCCATAATTATATTTCTGGTTTATTCAAAGTTGATTTCACTGTGTTAAACAGAGAAATGTAAATGCATTGAGAGTCAGGTTGTGTCTAAAGGCAGTATGTGGGTACGTCTCGTGGGCTTTTATCTTAAAGACGCTATCAGTTTCACTATCAGTGGTTGAAGCCTTTCCAGGCTGCTTCATTTGAATGACATGAAAGAGTGCGGCTGAGGCTAGACTATACCACACACACGCAGTCGGGTTTCTATGCTTCTTTGGGACGTTACATTTACTTACTTTCATTTTGTAGAAACTGATCCTAACCTTAAAAGTGCACTATGTAGCTTTTCTGGTGGAGGGTATGTCACCTGCTTGTCTCCATGGAGATTTTATTACCCAGAATGGCATTACATTTTATCTGCCCTGCATTTATTCAATAACAGAAGTTTTTATGGCTCAAAAATATATACAAAAGCGTGTTGTATGTAAGTGGCGTCGCCTCTCCAGATATCTGACCTTTAACTTGGCGTTTTGGCATCACATGCTTGTCTCCATGGAGATATTTATTAAAAGCCATATTTCTGAACATCCCAGGGAAAGCCTTTACATTACCATGGGGACAAGAAGATGGCCAACCCTCCATCATAATAATTACATAGTGCACCACTACTTAACCTAACCTAAACCCTAACCTTACCCTATTTTAACTCACATCTGAACTTTAAACTGAACTGAACTTTTTGTCCCCATAAAGGAGGCAGGTCCCCATAAAGTGAGTGTGTATACAGATTTTAGTCCCCACAATGTGATAAATACCCTCCCCCACACACACACACACGCACGTATACACAGAAGGACACGCCCAGGCTGGAGCAGCTGCTGTCTCTGGATGCTCTTTGTCTCGGTAACATCACAGCTGAGCCCGGGTCGTGATCCCGTCTGCTCCCTCTGCCTCTGATGAGTTTTCCATATCATTCTATACAATGGAAACTGCATATATGTGATGGGGTTTAATTGGTGTGTATTTTGGTCTGACACATACTAATGAAGCTTGTCAACACTCATACTGATTAATTATAGTTTGTTATAATCAATCACAGAGACAGAAACATGAACAAAAAACACATTTGCAGCGCACTGTGTCGGCTACTATCTTTATTCTGTTCTATTCAAGTTTATTTTTATAGCACATTTAAAACAACTTCAGCTGACAAAAGTTCTTCACATAGAAGTCAACAAAAAACAAATATACAGATCACACGATGCTTAGGAAAAGAACAATAAAACAACAAGATATTCTGTCTAGCTAGTATTAAATGCCAGGGAGAAGAAGTGGGTTTTCAGTCTAGTCTTAAACTGCTTTAAAGACTGAAACAGGCAGGGGGCGCTGTTCCATAGTCTGGGCGCTGCCACAGAAAAGGCTCTGTCACCTCTGGTCTTGAGCCTGGCTTTGGGCACAGCAGCAGGAGCTGGTCAGCTGACCTCAGGGCTCTGGGTGGAGTATAGAGCTGCACTAACTCCCTCAGATAAAGAGGACCCATAGAGCGCACACATTTAAACACAATCAAGAACATTTTGAATTGACCCCGATATGAAATAAATGAATTCCTGGGTTTAAATATTGCAATTCATAATTTTAAGTTAGTGTTCATAACTTGCGATCATTCAAATAGAAACAGTGACATCAGTTGTGTTACCTAGTGGCATGTGGCTTAATGGGAATCAAAACTAGCTCATAACTCATTTGAACAGGTATCAAAATTGATAACAAATAGATAAATAGGACCAAATTTGACATTTTTATGAATAATTTTTCAACGGCCTTGCTCTAAATCAATCAAAACAATGCTGTCATCATTGTGGTATCAAAATCAATATTGAGTACTGGGTGTTTCCTTTAGTACTGAAATGGAGTTTGGAGTTTTAAAGTTGTTTCAACACATCTGGAGAAGTGTTAGTATATGATTGCTCAGTTGCAGAGTTTACTTTGTAGTGTTCTCAAACTTAATTTCGATACTAAGCAATAGACTCGATACTCCATACACGATACTCCAAGATCATTCTAAAGCTGTTCAGGAAAGGTTCATTTCTGTCCCGTGAATGTGACTTTTTTAGCATCGATACCTGCTCAAATGAGTATCTAGTCCGATCCTAGTTTTAGTACCGATTAGTATCTGATTTTCGATACTTTTGACAGTCCTAAAACCTTGGGAGTGAAGACTGGGGGGGTTATGAAAGTCTATTATCTTTATTTCTGTCACTCATCTAATCACTGTGTACATTTGACCCGCCTCCAGATGCCCATCGCCATCACTCACTTATATAGACCTCGCAATTCAGTACTTTGTAGATGAATAATTTACCAAAGCTGTAGTAAACGCCTATAAACTTATATAAATGTACGCCTTCATGTTTGAAATATCGTCTTTTTGCAACCGTGGAATCAGAATATATTCACTTTTCGTTGTTTTAAAAATCTCATTATAGCTTAAGCTCCTCTGTTAGCTCACTGTTACGCCTTTAGCTACTTGGATTCCAGCTTGTTTATCGACAAAATAGACGTGTATTAATTTGATGAATAGCTTAATTTGCTTGTGTTTGTGGCCTGAAATAGACGAGGGAGGAGATAAGTGGGAATCAAATAGCTTCTCTTCTCTAAATAAACAACAGCCTGAATGAAGTTAATGGGAGATAATGTTCTTTCAATCCTGCCCCAAGAACGGCTCAAATAGGAGCTTTTGTTGAGGTTTTAATCTTCAGGTGTCTTAGAACAAAATTATGCATGTTTCCTGCCACGGCTGCGGGATTCTGGGGAAAATGCAATTTTTTCGGACAAATAATGCATGAAGAGTTTATTTGCAAAAAGTCAAATGTATTTTACTGATATCAAAATTATTCCATCTCTTCTTTCTTTCTTTCTTTATTTGTTATTTGTCAGGGACCATCACAAATACATTCATTTTACAAAAGAAAAGGTGATTTGTACCAGATTTAGCTACTGCGACTTTCCCTGGGCAGGTGAACCCACATTAAAAATACACATTTCATTTCAGCGAATGAATTATAAGACCAACCGTACATCATCACATTAGCAGTAAAATAGAAGAAAATGTCACCATATCTAAAAGCCACTATACTTGGGCGACAGTGGCTCCGTTGGTAGAGTGTTCGTCCGCTGATCCGAAGGTTGGCGGTGCGACTCCAGCTCCCATAGATGAATGCTGTCGTTGTGTCCTTGGGCAAGACACTTAAAGCCCCCCGCCCCCAGTGTCTGCGTACACCGGTGTGTGAATGTGTGTGTGAATGGGTGAGTGGTTCCTTGATGCAAAACACTTTTAGTGCCTTGAAGGTGGAAGAGCGCCAAATATATATATTCTCATTACTAGTATCTGTAGAAGATGGCAATAGAAAGAGAAACACTTTTTTGGCAATTTTTCAAAATGAAGGTATCAGTTTTTGCTATAAAACTCTTCATATGGTTAAAAAAGTAGGATTCTGTTTGAGAGAAGACTGAAATGTGAACTGATAAACTCATACAGAATTCCCATGTGTTTCAGAACATGTTTGTAAAGGTCTAAACTACAGATTTTTCTATTAAAAACACAGGATATTTTGTTCTTCGGAGCCTTTGCGATTTGACCATTTCGATATCTTGTGCTGCCCTGGCTTCTACCACTTATAATGGAAGGATGTAACACATGTTTGTTGTTTGTTTATCCCACTGATGAAGCTGTGTGGACATTAGCGAGGTCACTATTTTTAGCCCGTGGTTCCATAGATTACTCATTACCTTTTATTGTTTTACAGTTCCACTCGTTTTCCAGAAGGAATTAAAGTGTTAGTTATAAACCAGGAAGTGTGTGACTCAACATTAAACTGTTAGTCCATTCTGAACTTGCACTTGGAAATGAGCCAGTGTCCAGAATAGTGCTGTCATTATACTAATAGTTTTAACTTAATTTCTGTACCAAAGTAAACTCTTGATACTCGGTGATGACGTGTTTACGTGTGTACACCATAGACTGTACAAAGAAGTGGACAAAAGGGAGTGTGACGTCCCCCATAGCGTTCAGCTCCAGTCAAATTAATTTCCTGGTTCAGTCCTGGTTCAGTTCTGGTTTAGTCCTGGGTCAGTCCTGGTTCAATTCTCGTTCAACCTGGTTCAGTCCTGGTTTACTCCTGGTTCAGTCCTGGTTCAGTCCTGGTTTAGTCCTGGTTCAGTCCTGCTTCAGTCCTGGTTCACTCCTGCTTCAGGAGGAGGGTCTAAGGACAGGGGGCGCTCTGGAACAGTTCTCCATTTGCTTGTGTTATTGACCAGTGTCTGTTTCACTGTTGGTGAAATCAGTGATACTGTTCAGCCCTAAGAGGCGACCCCTGCTGTGATGTTGGGCTTTACAAAGATAAATTGAATACTAATTGTAGTACTGATTAATATCTGGGTATCGTGTTTTTTTTTTTTTTTTTTATTTGGTTTTTTTTTGACAACCTGAGTCCAGAATATGTAAACAGTATTTACCAGTGATTAAGCAAATTCAGATAGTGATCGATCAGTATGAAAGAAAACATTGATTGAGGGTTGATTGATGAAATCAGATCTATTCTGCAAAATTTCAGAACTTTTAACCCTGTTATACTGTTTAACATTTACTCAGCCGAAGTTGTTTTTGGAGTGATTTGTTTGAGCAATTAAGCACTTATTTTCAAGACGCCATTTTGCAGATCAACCCCCGTTTTCACCGCCACCGGTACACGCCCACTGTGACGTACGCACTTTGTTGTCCAATTTTATTTTCTTATTGGTGATAGTTGTCCAATTTTATTTTCTTAATTGGTGATACATGTAGGATTCAGCAGTGTTGCGTAATGATTTTGGTACAAATGAAAAAAATCCGGTACTTGCTACTGTGATGTGCAGCTGTCCATAGGAGGCGCCGACAGCTCCACGGCGCTTTGTTGTGATGACGTTTACAGCGACGTCAGCTCCCATTGGGCACCGCAGTTTTCTAACACAGAAACCAGCAGTGTTGTTTCTTTTATTAAGTCGTTTTAGATCAATATTGCAATTTAAAATGTCCAAATTATAACATAATGATCCACAGGTGTCTATAGAGCAGACACAAGCACAATAGGTCTGCTTTAAAAAATAAAATGTCATATCGTCCAGCCCTAATAGGTGGATACAAAGCCCGCCCCCGTCCTCACGTGGGGCCAATCAGGGGAGCCGTACTGTGTGAACTACAGAGGAACAGACTTTCTCTTCTCTCCAGCCAAGGTCACACTGCATCACTCAGCCCCAGTGTCCCAGATCCAGCCCCGTCAGCCGGGCTAAATGAACTCGCTCCATTACCTGGGTCACGTGACCACTCACTGCCGTCAATGCAGCCCATGTGCTTTTAAATATCACTGTGGGCTGTGGAACACTTCCTCCACTTCAAACGTGCAGGAGTGATATAGGGGAGTAAAGCAACAACACGGAACCTTTTTAGATTAATTGTAATCAAATCGAAATCGTAATTCAAATGGACGCAGTCAGCGAATCACAAAGGCTGCAATTTTTAAGAATAATTTCCTCCACAAACAACAAAATACCCTGTCATATTCTGCATAAAAACTGCAACAATGTAGTTTAGACCTGTTCTGAAATGCCCCTGTGTGTCAGATGCCCTCCCAGTGTCTCCGTGGGGTCTCATAAAAGCTGCTGACGTCCAAATGTGTTATGTAGCTGTTATGTATCTCACCAGTAACGGCAGAACGACTTTGTATAAATAAAAGTTCAAACATTCTGAGACTTTCTGGGCCGACCATGACCAGTAAATATTATTCGATTATTATTACATCAATGTATATGTCAAGCCAGGATATCGACTGAACCGATATTTGGAAGCCGATATCCCTAATTGTGACAGCACTAGATGTTTTATTCCAGTCCCAGAGCTGCGCTGGACCGACCGTGGCTCTGTTGGTCCCATGTTCAAACCTGGGTGAATATTACATCTTTAACGCGTCCGGCTAGAGCCATGTTCCCGTTAGCCGTTAGCCGTTAGCCGTTAGCGTCGGCGTTGCTCTTAGACAGATTTTATAATGATGAGCTGTGTGAGGCTGCTGTTCTCTGAGGTCATGGAGCCGGGCAATGTGCTGGACACTTTCTCATTACTCTGTCCTATCTCTTTCCTTTCTCCTGTTGTCTCTACCTTTCCTCTCCATCTCTCTGTCCCTACTCTCTGTCTCATGTCTCTTTCGTTCCTCTCTCTCTTCTTTCTCCCTGTCTTTCCTCTCCTCTCTCTCTCTGTCTCACCTCCCTCTCCTCCTCTCTTTCCTCTCCCTCTGTTCTCTCTCGTCTTCCTCCCTCCCTCTCTCTTGTTCTCTGTCTCTCCCTCCCCCCTCTCTTTCCTCTCCCTCCCTCTCCCTCTCTCCCCCTCTCCCCCTCTCTCCGTTCTGCTGCTGTCTCATTACAGCAGTGGAGCGTTCTTAGTAGCCAGGGTTATGACACAAGCTTATGTCCTCTTCTCTCCCTCTCTCCCCCTCTGTTTCCTCTCCTCTCCTTCTCCCCCTCTCTCCCTCCCTCCCTCCCTCCCCCTCTCCCCCTCTCCCTGTGCTGCTACTGTCTCATTACGCCAGTGGAATGGTGTGGTTGGTTCTCAGTAGCCGGGGTTATGACACGAGCTTGTGTCCTCTCCTCTCCTCCATTATCGTCTCTGTGTAAACACTCCTTCGTCGGCGGCTCACACTGTGCTAGTGCGTCCCAGCTGTGGTTCATTACTGTTTTGCTGTAGTCTGAATCGTTATGGTCACTGTTAATTAGGAAAATAGACTCACAAATGGTCCACTCGCTGTCAGAGATCAGCAGTACTACGGGGAGTGTGGGGATACTGCATGGGGACTTATCAGAGAAAACTTTTTACCTTTACAACATGGCACTGTTTTCATTTAAAATCATATGTTTTAAGGGCTGTTCAGTTAAAGGGCCCATATTACACTGTTTTCTGATCTGTTATAATGTTGTTTCCTCGTCACAAACAGACCTGAAGTTGTGTTTTGTTTCATTCACACGTTTAACACACAAACCCTGCATATTTAGGCTGAGTTCTTCTCTCAAACTGAAAACACTCGGTTCCACCTTGTGATGTCATGTGGTAATACAGGAAGTGCTCCACTGTGTTTTTTGGATCATTTCATTCCTGGAATTGCCAAACTCTACTGAACTTAAGGTAAAAGGAGCGGTTAACTTGAAAACTACCGCTTCATGACATCACAAGGTGCAACAGAGCATTTTGAGCTTTGGAGATGTAGACAGACTAATAATAAAGTGTTACTCAAACATGTGTGAATGAAACAAAACACAACTCCAGGTGTTTTTGATGAGGTAACACCATTATAACATGGCTTAATACTCACACGAGTCTATTTTAATATAGGACCTTTAGAGTTTCCATTAACAGTTGTGCAATAAAGAATATGTAACTGTCCCATTTAAAACTAGGAAAACTTTTAAACTAGATCATTTGCAACAGTGTCTTCCAATGCAATCGTTTTAATAGTGTCCTCTTGCGTTTGTCCTTCAGTGCTTCTAGGGCGGCTTCTCTGGAGCAGTGGGCGCTATAAACAGTTTACAGAAATAGTTCATGTTCTTCAAGGGAGCTTTTATGTTTCACTGCAGAACAACAGGCAGCGGATGCTTTATGCTGGTCTGAATTTTATGTTTCAAACTCTATTTCGATACTAACCCAATACCGAGTCCAATACCGCAGTGATAATAAAAACACTCTTCCTTTAGACATAGAATGTGATTTTCAACATTAGTAGTACTTTCTTTTCTATTCCCATGTGGCCTTATATCTGTGTAATCTCTCAGTTGTCCAGGTAGGTTCCATAGTGGTCCATGTTCTGAACAGCTCAAGTAGGTTCCATAGTGGTCCATGTTCTGATACAGCTCAAGATCATTCTAAAGCTTCAGCAAAGGTTCATTTCTGTCCTGTGAATGACCTTTTTAGTGTCTAGTTTCGATACTACTTTTAGTATCAGATTTTCGATACTTTTGACAACCCTACTGCAGAACAGTGGGCGAACACAGTGATGGTTTACGCTGGTTTGATTTTTGTGCTGAATCACTGTGTGTAAAGTTCTAAATGTTGTGAGCTGGAGATGAGAGAGTGAGAGAGTCTCGGAGGTAAAATGAAATCTCTGGCCTCATGCTCGGCTCTGCTCTCAGAGAGGAAACACCAGTGGAAACGTCCGGCTAATGGACCTGCCACTCCTCATTTCAGCCCAGGCTCTGTACGCTCTCTCTATACTCTATATACGCTCTCAGCCTCTTACAGCACTGACAACACCACTTCCTGTTTCTGTTTGGTCCATGCATTCTCATCATGTCATTACGCAAGCTAAGTAATGCCATTTTTACCTGCGCAGTTTAAAATCTGCTTTTAGTTTGCACTTTAGTAGACGTATACACTTTTTATTAGTTTGGTTTTATTCGTTGACTAATCGTGACTAGGGTTGTCAAAAGTATCGAAAATCAAATACTAACCTATACTGAAACTAGCATCGAAACTAGATACTCATTTGAGCAGGTATCGATACTAAAGAAGTCACATTCACAGGACAGAAATGAACCTTTCCTGAATAGTTTTAGAATGATCTTGAGCTGTATCAGAACAAGTATAAGACACATAGACTAGTATACACCATGGACCACTATGGAACCTACTGGACGACTGAGGGATTACACAGATATAAGGCCATATGGGAATAGAAAAGAAAGTACTACTATTTAATGTTCAAAATCACATTCTATTGTCTAAATAAAGAGTGTTTTTTATTATCATTGTGGCATCGGAAGCGGTATCGAGAATCAAGTCTATTCCTTAGTAAATTTTTGCATCGTGACAACACTAATCGTGACTAGGAGATATAGAGAATAATTGGCAAAAGACTGACGTATCAACTTGCAAACTCATACAAGAATCACATTTCAGAAGACGTTTGTACAGATGTAAACTACACAGCTCAACTGACAGAAGCGCGAGTGCCCGTGTTGCGCCAGTGATCCTGTCCAAACACTGTTCACTCTGCTAATTAACCCATTATGTACACGTGGATCAAGTGTGTTTCCATAAAAATGCCTTCTACACATCAAAAATTGGGACTGAACTGGAACTTTACCTGGAATTAAACCAGTACCAGGACTACATCATGACTAGAACAGGACCAGACCAAGTCTACAACAAGAATGAACTCAACTCAAACTAGGACCAAACCGACGAATCCCGCTCTCGACATAAACATCATAGGTCGAGTGGTCAGATCCACCGACCCACAGGTTGGCGGTGCGATTCCAGCTCCCATAGATGAATGCTGCCGTTGTGTCCTTGGGCAAGACACTTAACCCACCTCGCCCCCAGTGTCTGCGTACACTGGTGTATGAATGTGTGTGTGAATGGGTGAGTGGTTCCTTGATGTAAAGCGCTTTGAAGGTGGAAAAGCGCTATATAAAAATGCGACTGCAGTATTCTGAATACTTAAAATACTTTCACACAGAGTTGCATTGTAGTCTAGTGTGAAAAATGCAACATCTTATTTATTTATTTATTTATTTTTTCCTTGCAAAGTTTTCGATTTTGATAACTTTGCCTGAATTGCATAATCTTCCCATGTATTCCTATGATTTTAGGAAAGTAACTGTATCCTGAAAAGCACCAAATGAAAGAGGCACTGTACTTGAATACAGGTACTCAAAGCTAGTGTTCAGAAGATGTATTTTTGGTATATGTATTCAGTTACGTTTCAGTTGCTTGTGTGGTCAGCCTTGAGGTCAGTGGGTCAGTCTGCCGTGGTGCTGTTGTTGTTGCTGCATTTGAAGTGGACTATGTCAGGAAGTTACTACAATAGAGTGAGGTTATGTCTGCATGAAATACATCATCCCTGGAGACCAACCTGGCATCTACCATTCTCCTCTCCTCTCTCCTGTCTCTCTCCTGTGTCCACCCCTCTCTCTCCCCTCTTTCTCTCTCCCTCTCTCTCGTTCTCTTTCTTTCTCCTCTTCTCTTTCCTGTCTCTCTCCTGTGTCCACCCCTCTCCCCTCTTTCTCTCTCCCTCTCTCTCGTTCTCTTTCTTTCTCCTCTTCTCTTTCCTGTCTCTCTCCTTTGTCCAACCCCTCCTCTCTTTCTCTTGCTTTTTCTCACTCTCTTTCTTTCTCCTCTCCTCTCTTTCTCTCTCTCCCTCCCTCTCTCTACGTCCCTCCTCTCTCTATCTCCCTCTCTCCCTCTCCCTCTCTCTCCCTCCTTCTCTCTCTCTCTCTCCCTCTTTCTGTCTCCCTCCTCTCTCCCTCCATCTCGCTCTCTCCCTCCCTCCTCTCTCTATCACCCTCCCTCTCTCTCGCTCCCACCTCTCTCTGTCTCCCTCCTCTCTCTCTATCTCCCTGCTCTCGCTCTCTCCCTCCTCTCTCTCTATCTCCCTGCTCTCTCTTTCTCCCTCCTCTCTCTCTCCCTCTCTCTCTCTCTCTCTCTCTCTGTCTCCCTCTCTCTCGTTCTCTGTAGAGTGAGGTTATGTCTGCATGTAACACATCATCCCTGGAGACCAAACAGGCTGCTGGATTCATATATTTGGTGCTATGGCCTTTGACCTAAACAATAATCCAGACATTCGACCTTTGTCTGGTTCACATGAGGATATCAAAGGAAAAACAAGTTTAATATGACAGTTTAATGCAGGTAGGTGTCTGGACAAGATGAAGCTACACAAGGCACACAAAGCTGACTTCAGTTTCATGCATAGACTAAAATAAATAATAATAATGAATAATAAATGGACATAGCTAACCTGCTAGCTGCTGTGTTTCAAATACAAAGTGAGCATCATCGACTCTGGCTCACTCAGTTCACTTTCTATTGAAAAACTGTCACTCCTCTCTCTGTAACTGCCGCTGTCAGGCTCGTCATTGTGGTCTTAAAATGTTCGTATTAACCCGCTGTACATGATCCTGGTGTTTTTATTTTGCTAGTTTGTCCGTACATCAAGATATGAACATTAATAACAGACATATCAGGTGCCTTCTTTCCCTGAGGTTCCTGCTAGCATTAGCAAGAGCTTTGATTGACAGCGTTGCTAGGCGCCCGCTCCCTGCTAAATCATCATCAATGGTTCGGGTGGGAAGGGGCGTTACCTTCAACAGCCTCACTCGGAATTGGCTCGGCTCCAAATTGGCCCCTATTACTGCTAACCTGGATGAGCTTCATTTGACTGGAGCTGAACGCTATGGGTGACCTCACGCTCACTTAGTCCACTTCTTTATACAGTCTATGATTTCATGAAAGGGAATGTCCCACAGTATGGCATTAAGTTTATTTTACATGAATTAATTTACAAGTGTTTTTAATGCTTAATCATACCTTGAAAAACAAAAAAAATCTTACTGTGAACAGGCTCTCCTCTCTGCAGACGTGACCTGTAACTTGGGCTGTCACCATGGAGATAGATAACTTAGATGCCATATTGCGCTGCATTCTAGACAAAGACATAACATCTCCGAGGAGACAACGATCCTCCAGAAAAGTTACATAATGCACTATTAAATTATTAAGAGTTTTGATATGAACAGAGAATTTCCAATTTCATTTCTAAGTTATCAGAACTAGAAGTCTTGAAAATATTATTGAGTAAAATTCTCTTTAAAGGGCACAAACTTCAAAACTTTAGGATCTAACTTCCTTTTCTGCGGATGATAAAAGTATTTTTTATTGTTGTTGTTATTATTATTA
>KN471550.1:6742-37150 GCA_000787095.1 Periophthalmodon schlosseri | reverse complement strand
ATTAATATATTATTATTAATAAAAATGTTACTTGATACATTTTGTTACTTGATACATTGGTGTATTAACTGTTTGTTTTTTGAAGCTTTTGTTCAAATAAAAAAATATTTAAGAAAGTTTCAATCCGGAACCTTAACAACGCCTTGTACCATGGAGCCGATTTGAAAGACGGACCCATTGGCTACGGTGTTTGGTTCCCCCGCGCTAAAGGGCCCGGATAAAGTTTACAACAACAACACCAATGGAAGGCAGACCGAGTCGAGGCAGAGGAGGCAGCGGGAAAAGAGGTGCCCGTGGCGGGCATGACGGCGACAGTCACAGTGGAGAGTACCGGGGCCGTGGCCGAGGAGGGCACCACCGCAGCCGGGGCAAGAGAGACCACTACCGCGGCCGGGGAAGAGGAGGAGCGGGCGGCCATGCAGCGGACTTCAGCCGCCGGGTGAGACAGCACTCCGAGCAACGTGCTTATCCCGCACAAGCGAACATGATTACGACTAATTTCAGAGGCCATAACAAAGCCAAGCTAACACAAAACCACATTGTTTTCCTAAACTGTGCCGTGGCAACATTACAAAATGACTTCTAGAAATGTTACTATGGCAACTGCATCCCAGAATACTGTGAGTACCAAGGGTACCTATGGTGACAACCAACAGTAATAATATAATAATAAGATAATGATGCTAATAAGCCTTTAATACTCATTTACGTGACACATCCTTTCTAATATATTTCTTAGAGATGGGACCTCATGAATCATAAATTGTTGTGCACATGTTGAAATAATTCTGGGATTTCCCCCGTTGGTTAAGTGAATTACATCTCCCGAGAAGCCATAGTCTTAAAAAAGAAATGTGACAATTTCCACAAAAATATAAAATGGATGGCATAAAAACACTGTGATACCAAACTTAACCCCACTTTTATTTATTATACATTACATCAAAATCATGTCTTTTGGGAAGTGTCTTGCCCCATACCTAATATTTCTCATGTGTGAAATAGTGAGTTACTCTAAAAGTCAATGCACATTAGTGATTAGTTCATCTGTGAATAAGCCTTACATTGACTACCATAGCTCACTCAATACCTCCTATTAAAGCCCCATTATTGCATTGATAGGCCCCACCTGTTACACCAAACCATGTTTAGTAACTGACAAATACGTGTGAATCAACGCTATCGTTATTGTTCAAGTGACTTCCTCTGCACCTGCCCTAATGGTCCCAACTGGTCCACCCTACCACCCCTTAAGTACACCCCCAGTGTTGTACTTGTCTTGTAGACCCCACCTACACTGGCCTCTGCTGGGATGCTCCGACTGCTTGCACCTGTGTCATGGAAACCGGAACATTACATGGAGAACAATAGGGGCACTGTGATTGCAATCATTGAAGAATCCCTGTTGGAAGATGGAGGCTCTCTGATTGCAATCAAACAATTCACCCGCTACTGTCTATCTGCACTGTTTATGATGTTATGAGGGTTAAAAAAGGCCAAAGCAGCTATTTAGATTTCTTTTTTTTTCACATCAACTCGAAAGTTGACAGACGCAAGCAGCAGTGACCACAGGTGGTAAGACCTAATGTTGTGAGTTGTAGTTAAAATGACTAAAATTAAAATAACATCAGCAGAAGTATAAAAAGTTCAAGTCATCCTTTGGCAAAACACTGCACCACCACCTTGCCTGTGTGAGTCAATGGTGTTGGTTGGAGGGGCTCATGGTACAGTTTGGCAGTCTACCCCAGGGCAGTTATGAAAGTAGAAGTATCTTACCATCAGGTATCGAATGAGACAATAATAATTACAAATAATTAAAATGGCAATTGTGATTATTTGGTTGCAATGAATCACTTAACCCTAGCCTTGAGTAAACCACATATTTATATACTCAAAATATTACGTGGATAAATATTATAGATGGATATGATATATGGCAGAAGAAAATATAGACAATATTTAAACTAATTTATGCCACTGACACACTAACACTAAAGTAGAATCATCCCCCAAAAATATTCAAATGTATAATATTGTTAAAAAACACAAACTGCAGTAAATACATAGAATTAAATACTTAAGTACTTAGTTATGTATTTGTTATGTAGTACAGAAAAATGACAAAAAGTTCCCCATTAGTACTAATAACCAATATTTGCCAATACAGATATTAATCTAGTTTTAAAATTCATAGCAAGACCCACAAATAATGTTAAGTTGTAGAGACAAATTATAAAATGTGTATTAGTTGCATGGCTGTAAACATATATCTATTATATTAATTATTCTTCTATTTGCATTTTCACTCTGTTCATCAGACAAATGTGATGCCCTGAGAACAAACAGGGAATGATACATGGACACACAGAGACTGAGGCAGTGCAGGAAAATATCTAAATGTACAATATCAGATCCATACTGATATTTGGGAAAACCCTTTGATATCACCAATATTTGATTTGATGAACAATTTGGGGCAAATACTGAATTGTGATTTTTCTGACAAGTATTGCGATTAGATTTGTGATTTATCTTTTAATTCAGGGATTTGTTAAAAGTTCATATTTTAAATGTGCCTTGAGAATTGATGAAAAGACTGAAATATGAACTGACAAACTAATAAAAGAATTTCAGAATATGTTTGTACAGATCTAAACGTTTGTCCTTTGTGGAGAAAAATATGATTCTTCAAAAATTGCAGCCTTTGTGATTTGTTTATTGTGATCATTCAAATTGAGATTTTGATTAGATTGTGATTAATATTGTAGCCCTGTATTGGGCCTATTCCTTAGTATCAAAATCAAATCTGATAGTTTAGTATTATGACTCTATTAACACTTTCTAACGCTGCTAATGCCAATGTAATGTAATTACATTTCAATAAATTGTTCAGTCCTTTAGCAAACTACAGACTGTTCAAAATACTACTTGGGAAAATAAAAAAATATATAATTTTGCTGAATAAAAGTGTAAGAATTGATTTGCACTCACTAGTGACTTTGATGCATCTCCATGACAGCAGAACACAGCAGCTAAAGCTCTGTGACGTTATGTAAGAAGGAGAGACTCAGGTTGGCTCATTAGTTTGAACTGCAGTGGCCCAGGCTTCATACAGGACTGGACCTTGACCCACTTGTTCTGCATGGAGACCACTAGTGAATTAGTACTATGTGTTAATGACCACTGTTTAGAATGGTGTGTTTGTGAAAGCTTCAGAGGACTCTGCAGTAAAGACCAGGCCCAGGAGAGCTCTGAGTCATCCCTGCTTCAGTGAGCCAGGGTTTTGGACATGACTTTGTTCAAACGTCACAGTCAAAAGTGGAAGTGTTGCGTAAATGTAATAAATAAATACGTGTAAACTTCCTAGTGTTGTCACGATACTAAAATGTCAAACTCGATTCCGATACTAAGGAACAGACTCGATACCCAATACAGATTTCAATACCACGATGATAATAAAAGACACACTTTCTTTAGACAATAGAATGTGATTTACAACATTAAATGATAGTACTTTCTTTTGTATTCCCATGTGGCCTTATATCTGTGTGATCCCTCAGTCGTCCAGTAGGTTCCACAGTGGTCCATGGCATATACTAGTCTATGTGTCTTATACTTGTGAAAGATACAGCTCAACATCATTCTAAAGCTATGCAAGAAAGGTTCATTTCTGTCTTGTGAATGTGACTTTTTTAGTATCGATATCGAGCAAATGAGTATCTAGTTTCAATACTAGTTTTAGTATTGATTAGTATTTGATTTTTGATACTTTTGACAATCCTAGTACCAGTACATGTATAACAACAGTATTTAGCCGTAACAGCTTAGACGATTATTGCACCAAAATGATGCTAGTTTAGATAATTGGTTTAATTTATTGTGTTTTTAGATAGTAGTACCAAATATTCACAATTTCAGCATTCATATGCAGGATTTCAGAAACATTTTACCTCAATGGTGAGTTCTTCACAATTACAAAAAACAAAGTTGTCAATGCACCTTTTCTTTTTCTTTTTTTTTTTAGGTTTTGTTTTTGTGCCAATTATCTAATCAGAGCAAAATGCAAAGCAAAATTAGCTCCTCACTTGCCAGACACTACAAGTAAGACCAGTTTGCAATAAATCCAAAAGTTTTGTCTATTATAATATAATATCAATATATCAAGGTCACCTCATAAGTTAAAAGACAGTAAAATGACAGTGGATGAAGCCTCTGACCCCTGTAGATGACAGGGGCAGGTGAGAGTTACAGTAATCTAAGTGAGAAGTGACTAGAGCAGGTGTCAAAGCCGCTGTCCTCAGTGTATGACAGCAATGGCATCCTATCTTGAAATTGCATTGAAGTCTTAGGGTCAGAGTGCATTTGATACTTTAACAGTTAAGGTATGCAATTGTAACTGCTAAACTAACACTAGGAATGTCTTATTTTTTGTATATTTGCATGGAAATAAACTAGGCCTACTAGTGTTGTCACGATAGTCAAATTTCTAATACTAAGAAATAGACTCGATACTCAATACCGATTCCAATACCTCGATGATAATTAAAAACACTTTTTCTTCAGACAATCGAATGTGATTTTCAATATTATATCACAGTACCATCATTTCTATTCCCATGTGGCCTTATATCTGTGTAATCCCTCAGTCGTCCAGTAGGTTCCATAGTGGTCCATGGGCGTGTACTAGTCTATGTGTCTTATACTTGTGAAAGATACAGCTCAACATCATTCTAAAGCTATTGAGGAAAGGTTCATTTCTGTCCTGTGAATGTGACGTTTTAGTATCGATACCTACTAGTTTTAGAATTGATTAGTATCTTGATTTTTGATACTTTTGACAACCCTAGTTTCTCTTCAGAAAACATCTGAATAATTGCATTTTTTATGCAACAATTACAATGTATATATGTGTGCGCGCAGTTAATTTTATAGATGCTATTCATTCCAAAGACATAAAAATACATAATATTAATCCTCATTGATGTGACTGGAAGACTATTTTACACAGTTAGAATTGAGTCCAATGAAATCCTGTAGTTACTTGTCATTGTCTGTGCTTTGACAGTGGAGACTTCTTACAATGCTTTTCACAGAGATGTTGAATAACTGGCCTCAGTCACACGTCTGTATTGAAGAAAATCACTTTAGTTCTGCTTTGAAATTGACTGGTTCTTATTCAAAACTACTTGCAGCACATCTGATGAAAGAGAGCGTGTAAACACCTCTCCCACTTTGTCTATTTCCATTCACAGAGCTAAAAGTTATTGTATAAAAAGTTATTGTCTGAAGCAGAGTCTCGAATAAGTTTAACACCATAATAGCTGCATTCATGTGGTGGAAGCGGCTGTATGAAAAAGCTCTAATAAAATTGTTCTGTTTTTAATCTTAGGGTTGGGTGATATGACAGAAAAATGAATACTTTTTTTTCAATCACAATTTACAATTTGATTTTTTTTTTCGTATTCAAAACAAAAAAAATTGACTTTCACTATTAATTTCCTGAACATAAACGATACCGCCAAAATAGTCACATTTCTGTGTACATTTTCTTTGCACTACAGGGAATTTTTGGGTTATTTTTGGGCTGTACAATAAGATTGAAGCCATAAAAGGTTGAATTAATAACTCCTATGACTCATTACAGAGCAAACCTAAGTACTAAAGTGTTTCATTTTAACAGTATTGTAGATTTGGAATAGTTTTTGTGGTTTAAATCTGCTCTTGGGTTATTGTGTCAGTGACATAAATTATATTGAACTTCAAAATTTGTTATTGTGACAGGCCTCGCTCCAAACCACATGCTTTTACTGACAGAGGGTTGGCTGTAGACCTCATTATCTAAAAATCTCCTAACTCTGTAGTTTAGACCTCTACAATTGTTCTGAAATGCATATAATGCTTGTGTTAGTTTAGCAGTTCATATTTCAGTCTTATCTCAAATGTTCTCTACATTGGCCCACTCCTGGAATGAAGGATTACACAGTCTCTTCTCTCAAATATTAATGCCTCTGGACAAAACGTGCACTTGGAACAGAATCCAACTATTAAACCATAAATCGCAAATCTAATCGCAATTGCAACTGGATAGTTTGCCAAAATTGTTCAGCCCTAAGACCTGTCTGAAACTCAGTCTCCATTCAAATTTGATTAATTACCCAACTCTAATGAAAATGATATCACTAGATTACAATTTCATATCACCCCCAAAATACGACGTGACCTGACCCTAGTATCTTCTGTAATAAATATTGTATAAAACATGAATGGTACCCAGCCAATGATGTTACACTCTATTAAAAAGTAGGTTGGCCATCACTATCTTTCAGAAGAGAACAACACTGTATAAAATGTATTTATAAGGGACTACTTCATAGACTGCATGAATATCTCACTTGCTTGTTTATCACTGAGCTTTTAATACAAGATCACATGATTGCATAAGTGTAAGGACTGACCGCACCAGAACTGAGATGAGGACAAAGGGCTTTTGGCTGTTTGCTTCACAAAGAACTGAGATGAGGACAAAGGGCTTTTGGCTGTTTTGCTTCACAAAAATGGAATATATTTCAAGGACATGCAAAACTGGATTCTTTGGTGGCACAAATGCACTTTAATAATCTGGTAACAAACTTTTATACTCACACCTGCATCTGTTTTTAATGTTTTAAATGGACTTATGTACTAATATCTTTTGTTTGTTTGTTTGTTTGTTTGTTTGTTTTATATTCTTCTGTATTTTAAACGGGGCGCTCATTAGAAGGAGAGTCTGAATTTAAAAAAATTCAAAGTCATTCCTTATCCAAGTTCTCATAAGATTATAGTCAGGCCATAATTCTGGGCTACACGTAATTGCCAATAGGGCTTTCCAATAGGACTTTCCAGTAGGACTTTCCAACAGGACAAACGTGCAAGTGGCAAGAAATAAACATATAGACACAATGATGTAGTTTTTGTGAAGGCAGTGCGATTTTCTAACTGGTGATTTGAATGGCCTTGGTTTTGTGCTTTCTAGGATCAGGACGAAGGGGACTTTGCCGGAGATGATCACGTGACCCAGTCTTTCTCCAGGAGGAAACTGGAGTCCAACTGGAACAGATATGAAGCCTCCGAGACACAGGAAGTGGACGAGGACATGCCCGCACAGAGAGGGGAGGACTACAGTGTGCTACTACAGTCGGCAGGTACACTCCCTCAGGCTAATGCTTCATATGTGAACCGTTTGGGATTTTTTTTTTTTCCGACAAGCACTGCAACATGTCCAGAAGATTGACAAAAAACTGAAATATGTCCTGACCCACTAATACAAGAATCACATTTCAGAACATGTTTGTACAGAGCTAAGCTACAGGGTTAGCAGTTTTTATGTAGAATAAGAAAGAATATTGTTTGTGAAGGAAATTATGGTACTAAAAATTGTAGCCCTTTGCTAATTGCATCCATTCAAATTGCAGTTTCAGTTCAATTACAATTAATCTTGCAGCTCTAGTGTCCAGTACATACTTACGCATTGGAGGCATGTTCAAGGCAAAATAATTGTTATGGCAATATTAGCTGACACAAAATCGCAAGAAGATAAATATGGGCTAATATCTTATGAGCTAAGATATTTAATTTCACAGAGCCCATATAGAGCTTAAAATAAGTATTTACAATATTTATCTTGATTTAGTCATGTTTTATTCCTGGTTTATCCTTGGTTAAAGGATCTTGAGCAAAGTAAGTCTGCTGTGTATTGCCTGCAGCTAATTATAAAGCGTTTACTTGTTGGAGAATCAATAAGTGTGCGGTTTGCATGCTAATTGTTGTTAGGATTACCGTGAAGGCAAAACTCCGCTCTAGCCTCGAAAAGTTGTGAAACTCATAAACTCATCACTGGGAATGATTAGGATGCTTGGAATGCTTTAAGTGAGGAATAACTTTTCAAAACCATTTCAAAACATTTTTCACATTTTTAAGACAGTAATATTCAGGTACAGTGCTTTTTAAGATTGATTTGGCCTTTTAGGATTGATTTTAAACCTTTTTACTTTTAAATTAATTATTGAAACTTTGGAATAATTGCAGTATTCTCAAATATATATTTTTTCCTCACCTTCAAACCGAACCTCTCCCCTTTCCTTGTTTCACCATTCTTCACCGAACATCAATAATAGTTTTAATTGTTATAGCTGATGCAAAAATTCTCAGAAAGTTCAATACAGCTCATTTTTCAAGTTTTAGAGTTTTGATTGAGCGACACATTTAAGGAAATCCAGGGCCAAATCTCACTGACCAGAGGGATGTGATAAACATTTGGTGGCAGTGGCACCACAACGTCATTTAAAGCTGTGAGGACAGATTTCTAACACTCAAGTCAAAAATGTGTGGTCTGTTACAAACATCATAGGCCTCGCACTACTCCACTGTCATAAACCAGTCATGGTGCTGAAACAATACATTATCTCTCTCTATTTGCATATCTTTAATGTTGTTGTTGGCAATAAAGGGAAAAACATTTTATCTGTATTATAAATCATAAAACATACAAGTAGGACTGTGCATATCGAACTGAGATCCAGTCATTTCAAATTGTGCATGATCGGCTTGGGTTTTTAATGGAGTTGTCTACAGCCAAGAAGAGAAGGAATAACCTTTTTTGGAGTTTATTGTCACAGTGTATCTAGTTTTGTTCACAATATTAATGTTGTATAAAGTCTGCATTTTGAATCAGAAAATTGCAGCAGTTTCATACCTGCTGTCCATCTCCGGTGCCCTTAACAATGACATCACAGTTTTATGACAACTTGGCCTTGAGGTTTCATGTTTTACAGCTAGGCCTGTCATGATAATCACTATATCGACTTACCGTTCAATATATGAAGCTGGAACTATATATTTTGGGATCAATATTTGTTGTGTGTTCTTTTTCTTTGCACTACTGCGACATTTTTGGTTATTTTTTGGCAATATGACAAGATTTAAGACGTAAAAGTTTGAATTAATTACTTTATTACTATCAAACTAAGTACTAAAGTGTTTCATTCTGCTGTTTATTTATTGCAGTTCATGTTTTTTTTACATTATTGTGGATTTAGAATAGTTTTTGTGGTTTTGTGGTCTGCTCTTGGGTTACTGTGTCAGTGGTACAAATTAGTTTCAATATTATCATTTATATTTACTTCAGAACTTTATGGCACTTCAAAATTTGTTATCGTGACAGGCCTATTTACAGCTTACAATGATACATGCGTTTCCTGGATTGTCTCCTAATTGTGTCACAAGGTGGCTCCAATCTTTTTAGCTCTGGAGAGGAAGGACAGAATAGCGGTAAGTCAAACAAGTATTTTTGATGAAGGAACAGCATTATAGCATGGTTAAAACCTTTGAATGGTTTACATAATGTAGGACCTTTACATTTCCTATTGGCTTCCGATAACTTTTACCATACTCTTCAATTCAAATCTAAATAACTGTTCAAGCCTGCGTCTCTCGGGGAAGTCAAATCAGTTTAAACACCACACTGCCAATTAGTTCCCCCCGAGTCTAGTCTGAAGTTTGGCTCTAATTATAAAATGTTTTCTGTTGAGGGACTACAATAATTCTCCAAGGCCAGTACAATCAAATGGTTTAGACCCATCACCCATCAGTGATTTTTCCCGTTCGTTTTTATTTTTATTTTCACTTTTCATTAGTTATTATTTTATCTGGCGTGTTGTTTAACTCCAGTGGGACAGACGCAGCAGCACATTTTACGTTTAGCATCCTCCAAGCCCACGCAAATGAGTCCAGATAGTTTAAAATTATTTTATTTTAAGCCTTTCCTCAATTAGCAGCAGTGACGTGCGTGAATTTTCTGGCGTCATGGAGCGGGTGCTAATAAGAAGCTGTCCTCATCAATGAGACACATGTTAGAGCCTCTTAAATGTAGCCTATCTTCCCTGCACGTTTGAATGGTTGCAAACTTTTTATAACTTTGGTCAATTTGTATATGACGTTCATAAGTTCATGTTGGCGAAGCAGCTCTGATGTGCGCTCGCCTGTCTGCGTTTGGGAGTAAATTAGTGCGGCTCGTCACTGCTGATAACAAGAACGGACAAGATCACTAAACTCCACCTTCTACAAGTGAGGTGTACTATTTTTTATACAAAATAATATTAAATGCATTATATATTACATCCTCACTATGCATAATATTAAATTTGTAGTATATGTTTTTTGTATTCATTTATTTACAACCTCACTATACAAAATATTATTACATGTGTATTATATATTTTTTATTAATTTATTTACAGCCTGACCACTTTCACTGCAAAACATTATCATATTGCAATTAAAATTTTTGTAAGTAAGAATCGAATTACCTAAACAACATACTCTACAAGTGCAAAGTTGCCAAAATCTGCGACAAACCACTGCTGCCCACTATTGGCTTTAGGCCTTTATGAACATGCATGCTCACGTGGATCCCAGCCTGGTCAGTTATGAAGCGCTAGGTTGTATGTGCGCGGTCTCCCTGTGTTTTGGTTTCCGAGAGCAGTCGTCTCTGGTGTGCGCTGTGGGTAAAGCTTGGAATGCCAGGTGAGCTCAGCCTGTTGAAATGGCTATAATTAAGGAGAGATGGTATATTGGTTGGCCATCTATTACCATCAGGACACTAAGAGATAGATTGCCTTGCTGCGTTGTAGCGACTGCAATAGGCTGTTAGAACACAACGTGTTTCCGGTGCAACGTATTAAAAGCTTTAAAAGTCAGGTATAATGATACCTTTAAAAGTTTTCTTAAGCAGACCTATTCTGCAAAATCGACTTTTCAGAGCTTTTAATCATGTTATAGTTGTTTCCCTCGCCATTTACCCTCTCGAAGTTGTTTTTGGAGTGATTCATACATGTTTGAGCAATCTTTAATTGCTTATTTTCAAGACACCATTTTGCCGATCCATCTCTGTTTTCATCGCAACCGACATACGCCCACTGCCCTGTACTTATTTAGTTCTACAATTTTATTTTCTTAATCAATGATACACATAGGATTCTGCAGCGTCGCATAGTCATTTTAGTACAAATGAAACAAAATTCCACTATTCGCTAGCGTGATCTGCAGCTGTCCACTGGAAGCCCAACAGCTTCACGGCTCTTTGTTGTGATGACGTTTACAGTGACGTCAGCTCCCATTGGGCACCATAGTTTTCTAACGTGGAGGTCTGTGGACTTGTTTCTTTTATTAAATCGTTTTAATTATGACATCATCATAATAGTCATAGATTATAACTATATAGCAGACACGAGCACAATAGGTCTTCTTTAAAAGCTAGAAAAGTTAGTTTACTATAATGATTCCTTTTTAAATGTTTTTCTCACTCTTAAACTTTTTGTCTAAATGTACAGTAGACCATAATTTTCATACTGCAGACATTTGATCCGTGGGTTTGTGCTGAAATGTGTGCTGTTTATGCTCAGAGAAGTAGCATCCATTTTGACCCTCCCTCCCGGTGTTAACGGCTCTATGTTGTGCTGTTTCCCCGGCACATTAGCGGGTGCTGGAGTAAATGCCAAAGGTGCGTTCTCAGGACTGTCTGTGTGACTGCTCTCTCCCTCTCTCCCTCTCTCCCTCTCTCTCTCTCTCTCTCTCTCTCTCTCTCTGTTTTGCCCACATTGTCAGATTAGTCACGGCGTACAGCACCATGCCCGCTCTCCAGAGAACGCTTAATTGTATGTGGGCGGCACTGCTTTCTAAAGTCCATTTTTATGGCCAATTACCGTGGCCATGAAATCCGGAATTTGCCAGTGAAAAACTCACCCAGACACCCACTAAAACCCAAAAAGTTTAATTGTAGGCCACTTTCATTTATTTATATAATTAATTATTTATAAAAGGGACAGTACATAATGAACATATTGTAAACATCTGTGAACAAGCTGATGATAAGATTAATAGCCACTCTTAACATAAAACACAACAGCAGCATCACAAACATTGGGACCACAGACAACAACAACTTCACATTAGAATTGTGTGTTCCTTAAAGTGCTGAAGTATTGCACATACTCTCAAGTGCTGAAGTATTGCACATACCCCAAAGTGCTGTATATATTGTTCGTACCCTTAAGGTCTGTATGTATTGCATGTACCGTAAAAGCCTGTATGTATTGTGTGTGTAAAGTGCAGTATGTATTGCGTGTACCCTAAAGTGCAGTATGTATTGCGTGTACCCTAAAGGCCTGTATGTATTGCGTGTACCCTAAAGTGCAGTATGTATTGCGCGTACCCTAAAGTGCTGAATTATTACATGTACCCTGAAGCACTGACTTGTGTTCAGTGAATCGCGCTCACAGGTTTTCTTTGATCTTAACCATTCCTTTAAGTGACTTTTGAATGTTGTAAAGCTGGGGGTGGTTCAAGGGGTCTACTTTTTCCAATGAAAATGTCCACAATTTTTATCTGTGGATTGTCCTTTGAATTGTGTTCCATATGTCCTTGTTCATGTTTGGGTTCTTGTGGATATCTGAGGTTCACTCTAGACAAAGACAATTCAGAACCACAAATTTGGATCTTACAAGATGAGCAAAGCAGCAACATTTTGACAGCACAGATACTGATGTATTGAGTAGGGTGGTCAAAAAATCTATACCCAGATACTGGTCAATATGGAAACTAGTATTGAAACTAGGGGCTCAAACAACTATTGAAAAAATGCACATAAATAAGAATAAAAAATGCGCATAAATAATGCACATTTTGAAAAGTTTTTAAACGGTCTTGATATATATCAGAACTATTTTAAGACCACATGGTAATATTAAAGAAACTACTATTATTCTGTGTTTCTGTGTGTGCAATGTATTGTCTAAAAAAAGAGTTTTACTAGCATTGTGGTATCGAGTATTGAACCTCTTATAATATCTGCTCCATAGCAGTCAATTGGAATAATGTTGTTTTTTTTTATACCTTTAATACCATTGGAGCACAGTTTTATTTGTTAATAGTTGGCATGCCCAATTGAGCCATTTAAACACTGGACTATGGGTAGTATGCTCATAGGGTGCTAAATCACCATGCTAATTACTTCACTTATTGTTCTGGTAAATCTCATAGAAAATGTACAATTAACTTGTAATTAAAATGGCTGATTACGTCTTGGCTTATTGGTCGTCCTTGAACATTTAATATACATTTATATTGCCTATTCAACATAGTTTGATTAGAGCAGCTCGGCTGGAGAACGGAATACAGTCTATTCACATTAGTGAGGTAATAGTGACTATTTGCCATTGCCCCATAGAGGCTGCAGTGTTCTCAGTTTGTTTAGACAAATCACAGCCTGATGGGGTAATTACGTACACAGAGCTGTTTGAATTGAGTCGAAGGCCAGATAGATTTCTCTTAGGTGGTTATTATGCCCTAACACCTGCCCGTACAAATAGAAAAGCTTTTAACATCACTGTGTGTAAAATACACCCAGTGCTATGGTTACTTTGGGGAGCAGGTGGTAACAGCTGGATTGTCATCTTCAGGTTTTATGTCTGGCCTGTTAAAAAATAGTTTCAGCACCTACAAAAATCATTTCTACTTTTGTCAGCTGAAGGTGGTCAAGGTTAGGGCTTTTGCAGTTTAAAGGACTTCCCTTGCGGTAACTTTATGTGCCTCAGCACCGCGGTGTGTGGTGCATGCGGTATTGTACATAGACCCATATTAACACATGGAAATTGGGGTTGTACTTGAAAAATAGTGATATAAAATAACAGCCTGGCATGAGTGACAGACACACATGTGCACGTGTCAGAAACAGCCACTTCTGTTCACAAAATGTAGTTTTAGAGACGAGTTATGAGAATATACCATTACGTTATGTTCTAACACTGCCCTGTACTAAAATCATGTGGCACAGAGCTTGTGGACACTTGTCAGCTCTACGGCAGAGCGCAGGTCATTGAGTGCTGGGCCACATGATTTTAGTGCTGCCCGATGAGTGGATTTGCATTCAGATCTGCTGCTTCTCCTTTAAGTAACGCATAAAGCCCATACATCCATGGTCAAATCCCGTCTGCTCGGGACTTGAGCCCTCTGACTGAAGGGACATGCCTTTTCTTAAAGGGCCGGAGACATCTTTTTCTCTTTCACCGCTGTCCTCCGATACATATTCCCAGTGTCTCCGCAGCTTAGAGCCGCGTAAACATGAATTGGTTCATAGTTAAATTTTCATAGTCAATAGTAAAATTATGCCGGGCAGGTGTGTGGAGCCTCATTAAATTTCAAAATGTGGTTACTGCGGTCACTTGAGCCCTTGTGCCGCGACAGCCCTAGTCAAGGTGGATTTCTTTTGTGTCATTCTGCTTTGGATCACATTCAAAACCATTACAAATTTGTGCATTATTCATTAACTTTTCAGTCACAATCATTGTAAGAGACTTCCAATCAGTGCCTTATTCCCCTTCAACCAACATCAATCATATCAACATATTTTTATAGGTAAGATGAGTGACGTGCTTTGCCCAGGGGCACAACATTAGAATGCAGTGTCCGCTTTTAATCCGGATCTTAGTGGAAAAGTTCAAATATTGTAAAAAATGACGTGTTTTGTGAGCTTTTCATAGCAGACCTCCATCTTGAGTCCTATTGATTGCTTTAGGTTCAAGGAAAAGAAAATCAAATTGATTTTTTTTTTTGTTATTTCCAATTTCAAAATCCTGTTTAAATTCACAAGGCATATTTTAACATACAAAGCATAAACATTTGAATTAAGAACATGAACTAGAGCTACAAAAATATGTAATTGCAATTGTTCAGCAATTGCAATTTTCTGCAATTGCAATTAGATTTGCGATTTATGTTTTAATAATAGGATTCTGCTCAAAGTTCACATTTCAACGCATCCAGGAGTATTGACAAAAAGTCTGAAATATGAATGAGAATAGAAGAATCACAGTTTTTATGCACAGTAAATAAGGATATTTAGTTTGTGAAGGAAAAGGAAACTTCAAAAATTGCAGCCCTTTGCAATTTGCTAATTGAGTCTATTGTAATTTCAGTTCTATTGCGAATAATATTTCAGCCTTAAAATGAACACAGCGCTAGCAGCTTTTTCATACAATAAGCTTTAACACTTGGTATCATTGCAAGATACAACCAAAGATGGAAAAACATTGTATTTTCAAAATGACATAGTAAAAAAAAAAGTCAGACATGTCTTATATTGTGGCAGTATTTCATGTGTACCTCCTTGGGGATTTTGCTTTATCGATTTCTTTGAAAAACCTCAGTTGACATTTAGAATAAAGACAGAACTGTCAACCACATTGTAACCTCAGGGGTGCTCATTTTGTCAGGCCTCCTCTCGCCCTGTGCATTGTTGGGGGTTGATTGTGCAGTTGCCACGGCGATTGCACACCATTCACTTGTTCTTTGATGCTGGGTCTATTGATAATCTTGTCCACAACAATCCTTCCACTTAAAACGAGAAACTTGACTATGGACTCATGTGTCCAGAGGATGTCTCTAGATCCCTGAATTTGTGTCAATGAAACCTAGCATTAAAATCTGGACTGGGCTGGACTGCAGAACTTATAAAAGCCACCATTACACAACCATAGGTAGATCATCAACTATATCATTATCACAATATTATAGTAACTATTTAAGGCAATATTTCCATGCCGTAACCCTGAATACTTTCTTTGGGTACTTTGCCCAGCATGCAGTAATCACCCAATGACTGGGTCCATATAGTGTTTGTTATGTCCAGTAAGGGACCAAACATAATTTAGTTACTATTCAGTTTAGATGGGACAAAACCCATACCGTGGCCTGAGGATTGAACCCCTAACCTCTGAGATCCATTCGCAGTATTTTGAGCAATTTTTTTTGTCATGGTTTGGCATGGTTTCCCAGATATTTAGCTGTTCAACTTAGGGATGACCATGCCGCAGTACATTCATCCACTGTTGTTATGTTCTTGAGCAAGAGAACACTTTGCCCACCTCATGCCACAAATCAAGAAATTGAAAGTTGTCATGCGGCTGAAAAACACGATGCGTTCCTATTTTACAACCCCACTTTCAATACTGTTTAAAAAAAATTGAAAAAGCTCACTCGCAACTTGGTCGTCTCATCAGTACACATTAGTAGCCATATCCATCCTCTTGGCCTGCAGCTCTAAGTTTAACCACAGCCTCTAATGGGCACCTATCAAGTCTCAATCATAATAAGACAGAAGTTAATAGCATTAGGGCTTCACTGATTCAACTAACTGGATTGACAAACAGAGAGATGCTTGGCTAACGGAGATGAATCGGCCCAATCACCCGCGCTGTGTGTTTCGATGTTCCGGCGTCATTACACATACTGAATTAGACCACGGACGCAAGTGTCAAACCAGCAACGGAATGAGGTCAAGGGTACAGGACAATATGAAAATATAAGACTATAATTCATAAAAAGTTAACTTGGGGAGTGTTTTGGTCAATTTTAGTTGGTTTAGAAATACATTTATTCCCGATGCTTAATAGTGATATGCTAATTCTTCCCTGGAGCTAACTGACAAAGACGTGGCTCCCAGTTTACACCAACGGCCCCTCGAACCACCGCCAATCAATCACTCACTTGACACGCTCGTGTAAGGCGGGTGGAGTGTCTTGCTCAAGGACACAATGGCAGTATTCGATGTCCAGGAAGAAATAGCTGTGATCTAATCAAATACAACTCACGGAGTACTAACAACTGGCATCAAACTGTCAGGCCTCACGTTCAGGATAGGATACCTGTAATACGATAAGATTTGAGCTGTGGAGGGGTGAATAAGTCCCTTTTATGGCTAATTATTGGTACATTCTGCTGTTTATTTGTTGAGCTCATTGTCTTTTAATGAAACAGTCTGTTTCAAAATGGTTTACTGGGATTGTCTTGCATTATTTAAATCTTAATCAGTGACATAAAGTAGTTTCAGTATTATCGTTTATCGCTGTATTTCTCTGTAGCGATATGCCATGCTTCAAAATTTGTTATCGTGACAGGTCTAGCTAAAGTTTGACATAATTCATTAGATAGTCCATAGTGATTGACACCAGAGCGAATGTGCTTTAGGGTCTATTTACAGCCTGTCTTTATTGCCATCCACACACTATGGTATCGGACTGCTAAATTATAAATAAAATTGTTGGTACTTGTTTTGAAAGATACATTTAGGCTAAGTAATTGGTATGGAATCAGATTGAAAAAAAGCAAAAAAATTACTACTGGAGCTCATGGTTCATAATAGTCCTAGATGAACAGTATTTGGTTTAGTGTTTTACTTTACTCCTGTTTTTTCTTCTTTTTTGGTGTGGTGGTTGGTAGGTTTTTACGCATTTATGTTTAACCCCGGTTTGACCCTGTTTTAGTTAAGAAGATGTAGTCTTGGTTTCACTTTGGTCTGGTAGTTTTTAAAAATCCATTTTATCTGTTAATTCCTGCTAGTTTCGAACCCAATTAATAGTATAGTCCTGGTTTACCCCGATCTCATTTTTGGTATTTCTATTTCCTAGTGTCAGTACAGATACTTGATTAGTTTTTGAAAGCATCAATACTGCAGAGGAATGAGGTCTAGACTCCGCAGCAATGAAAAAAATAAAAAAACATCATAGCTGCTTTGTTGGTCGTTCTTTGGATCATTACGATAGGACAGCAAAGAGATGCCGATGGAGATGGAGCAGAGAGGATGTGGGATGCTATATAAAGCCGCTAGCAGATCCCAGACACTCGCAACACTTTCATCTTCAAATACTAGCAGCTTGAAGTAGAGAGAAAATTTCTGCTTTTTCGGATGACGCCTCAATTTAGCAGTGCAGTTTTGACTCCTTGCTATGATGCTGGCCATTCAAAAATGCCTTTTCAACTCTGTATAAATAAGTCAGCGAAAAGTATACATAGTTTTTTCAAGTCTGGATATAGAGGAATGTGTTTTTCCTCATATTAATCTAAATTTTTGATTAGATTTTTTTTTTTCTTTTCAAATACTAAATTAAAATGGCTTTCAGTATTACATTCATGAACATACAAAACCTGAATCAGTGCCATTTAACACTCCAAAAGACACATTTTTGTCCAAAGTCTGAACTGTGCTGTATACCTTGGCTGTATACCTCTCCATTAAAAAGACCCAAGCATATAATTGACGATTAGAAATGTCTCAATTAAAATTCGATTAATTGCACAGAGGATTATAAGTAATATTGTCTCAAATTGTGGGTCTACCCAGCTGCTTAGTCCTGGCTTAATCCTAGATCATAGCCACTTTAGTTCTTGTTTTAGATCTGCTTTAGTCCTATTTGTTTAGTCCTAATTTTGTGATGAGTTTAGTCTCGTTTTTGTCCTGGTTCGGTCTTGGTTCGGTTGAGAGACGGATTACAAACGATAATATTTACATTTGTAGCACAGCTAGTTTAAATATGTCTCTAATATCATTGGATTCCTGGCATAGATGTCCTTCAGCGGCTTTGCAAACAACACTTCACAAATTCATTTTTATCTCTCTCTGTCAAATCTTAAAATACAATGTGAGAGTTTGTCAACCTTCAACTTGAAATACTTGTAGCATGTAACCAAGGTCTCGCCACTTGTAATGCCTTTGGACTTTGATTGATGGCATGTCTCATATTCCTTTCTGTGCACATCCTGATCATAGAATAAACATTCACAGTTGTGTAAGAACAGACTAGACAATAATATTATGCAGCCTAGAGTGGATTGAGCAAGCCCGGGATGACAACTGACGATACACAGCACTTTTTCCACTATTCATTCACCCGCTAATATCCTTCCGAGAAATATTCAAAGTTGGAATTCCTGCCAAGTAGCAGAATTAAAAATCACCCTCGCACTCACCTCGGAATTTGGGAGAAAAATCTTGACAAATTTTTTGCAGAGTTGTTGCAGACTTGACTTTCCAGTGCCCGTGTGTCTCCTGCCTCCTAGCTTCACACCTTGGTCCACTCTCACTGCCTCCTTCCTCCTCGTCCCCTCCCCTGCTCCCTTGCGCGGCTCACTCCTCTCCTCCTCTCCAACGAGGTGAAAAACACTCTCGCCAAATACACGTAGGTCATCGCAGCGCCGCTCATCCTCACCAGTTGCTAAGTACGGCGCGATCCGCTCTCCAGCAAACAAGTTTCAAGACAGGTAGGTACTATTTTTTTGTGCTGGATTTTTGTGAGTGCGAAAGATGTCTAGTCCGAGTTTGCTAAAGAAACGCAAGGTTTTTAACTTTTTTTTTAGAATTGATGAAAAGAGTTAGTCCACTCATAAAACATTGCGTAGCGGTTTAGCTAGTCTTTGCGGCAGTTCCAAACCTGGATAAATTGTTGAGTACATCCGAAGGTATTCAACATTAAAAAGCTACTAGTTTTGAGAAGTATTAAAAGACAAAACTAGTTGCAAGGAGTTTGAAAGAAAAAGTTTTGAAGCAATGTTGTAATATCTCCAGAATTTTTCGAGCTCAAATCAATCTTCCTCTTGGATGGCAGATTTTTTTGTAGAAATTCCCACATGGCAACATGCCTCATCCTCCGAGCAGCATGGCACTCACTCTGCAACATGTGAGAGGCAGGGTGGATGGATGGAGATGGACGGAGGAGGTGAGGAGGCGGAGGGAGGGGCTAAAAGGAGGAGGGGTGTGAGGGGGAGGAGCCAGAGTGGATGTCATGGTAGACGAGGCTGCTGATGATGTTTGAAGTGGTTGTGAATCTGTGGGTTGTGAAACTGTGGGTTGAGTAACTGCGCTGCTTTGACAATTTTAGATCTGGTCTGGTTCCTGATTTAGGTATGGTTAATCACACCTTAGACATGGTTAATCACACCTTTGACCTGGTTTAGTCCTTATTCAGGCAGTTTGTTCGGTGTACTTGAAGCTAGTTATGTCACAATACTAAAATTTCAATATTCTACACCGTTTTGATAGAACTGTCATATAGAATGCAATTTTCAATGCAAAATCCTAGTTTCTTTAAAGTCACCATGTGGTCTTTTACTAGTTCTGATATAGCTCCATTCTAAAGTTATTCAGGGATAGTCCAGTTTATCCATTAGTTTCTGGGTATTTCTATTGATACAGCTCTGTCTAAAGCATTGTTTCGTTCTCTTTGTGCCATGTGTCATTCTTATGTGTCATTCAGAGTTTGTCTCCAGTGAATCAAATGTGTCTTTTCAAACAGACAAGTGAGTTACAATAGAAAAAGAACAACATGGAACTTAAAGATGTGGCTGTGGCTGTTTATACGTCATAACTTATGCAACAAATTATATTGTATCCCAAATAAATCATTTTTTTACAAACCATTATCTTTAATAAAGCATGAAGACTTAATTCATAATAAACAATTAAACAGTCATTTTATTCCAACTTCAATTCGTAAGCCTTCTTGTAGATTTTGAAATATTACTTGACATTGGCAAATATCAGGGATGCGGTTTTGATGCCATGGGCAATATAGCATTTGAGGCTTTTGGTAAATTTTTAACCAAATGCAGCTCTTAGTATAATTTCTCCCAGATGTCTGTTACCAACCGCAAGGGATTTCATTGGAGAATTAGTTGTAGAAAGTTTGAGAACCACTGCTTTTTAGTAAAAGTTTGATACAGAACAGCACAATCAAGCTGAACTCATTTCAAGCCTAAGTGCCTAATTTCTCCTTTTATTCCTAGACCTTGTCATCTTGAAGTATTCCTAGCCAAATGTTCAACTTAAAATCTGGCCAATTTAATTTAATAAGCGGATTGTAGGAGCATTTGGGTTTCACAAAACACCGTCCAAACATACCCGTCCAAACTGGCAACGTACTCTGCATTTTCATTATTATTAAATAAATGATTGCGTGGGTAATGTAAATTGACAAAGTTATGACACTTGGTAGGTAGGTGTTGTTTTTGTCTTGATGCTCACAAAAGCTGCCACTGCTACGACTACTACGTAATCTAAATCTAATTGTTAGACCTGCATGGTAAAAAGTGTTTTTCATTGTGCTTATTAATATGGAAATTGTTTGTCTGTCAGTGTTACAATTTATGGAGAGTTCATTTCCACAACAGTCTGGCTGCAGACCTCTACCCAGAGGACCCTACCCCAAAGGCTCCACCAGGAGGACCCTCGTGGGACCTTTACCTCTATCCACAGGTCCCTTTTCATTAGTTTGCTTTGTAACTATTTAATTGCAGTTTTTATCATCTGTTGCCCACTGTCTGTTAAATGTTATTTAAGGTAATAAAAGTCATTTTAAAAGGTTACTTTATTAGACTGAAGCACTTCAAAGAAGGGCTAAAGATCATACATTTAATTGGCAAATAAATGACTAATCTGAAATCAATAAGTTTTGAGTTTTCTCTGCTCTGGTCTATTTGTGTAGGGTAAATAGAAATTTAAAACACGAGACAGGTAATCACCTGTCAACATGTACAATGACGTAATATAGCATAGTAGATTGTCCGTGTGTGTTGCCGTAGGAGCGGTGCCTTAAGATCAGGCACAAGTCTGTAATGGTTAAGGTTAGGAAAAGGGTTTGTAATGTTACATACTAAATAAATAATACATGAACCTGAAGTGCACATGGACACTAGGCTTCCATATCAAAATCCATAATACTTGTTAAATAAATGATTTAACAATATAAACACTATTTTACATGAGATGTGCTGATTATACTCCAGTGTGTTATTTAGTTTAGCCATTTGTTTTCTTTTAGGGACCTGTGGATGGAAGTAAGTCACGTAAGGGTCCTCCTGGGAGAGCCTTCGGAGTAGGGTCCTCTGGGTAGAGGTCTGCAGCCAGATCCCTCGCATAATGTCTTGCTATAGAGTTCAACATTCCTGCCCATTTTGAGGCCTTCTCATGATTCACTTTTACCTTAAACTTTTTTTGAAAGTCCCCTTCCCCTCACGTGGCCTTTGTTCAGGCTCACCTGGGCTCTCTGGTCTTCTTCTTCTTCAGGCACACTATCAGACTGCAGTAACATCCATAGCATCTAGTGGTGTAATGTGAGAATGCAACATGGCCGGGTTGGAGAGTCTAATCACGGACGGTAGCTTTAAAGGCCCTATGGCAGCTAACCAGCTATGCGTTAACTATCTCCATGGAGGATGTTCTGAAGTATGGGTTAACTTTCTATGGAATCATGGAGGTGAAGGGCCACCTCCAGAAAGTTACTTAAGATCCAGACTGCTAAATATATTTGTAATTTTACAGATTTAAAGTTTCAGAAATTGATTGTAATAGATTTTTGTTAATTTTTTTTTGAAAATTCAATGAAAAAACAAAATTGCCCCCAGATTGAGCAAACGTTTCAAGATGGGCAGGTTGTTGCGCTCCTTTGAGGTTACCCACACCCATATTTCCCGCATATTTTTACCATATCGTTTTCAACCCTACTTCAGAGTCATTCTTCTGGCATGTTGGGCTTGTTACTCATTTGTTAACAGCACATGTGTTGAAGTGCGGTCCCATATTTTGTCACAAATTAAAAGTGTGCTGAGGGTGCTTGAGGCTTGATTAGTAAAAAGATGCTCGAGATAGCGCCATGGTGTAGAGAGAAAAACATAATGACGACAGCGTATTACACAACCTGCCCTGTAGCTGACCCCTGCCCTGTCACCACGCTGTGTTTTAGCCCAGGTAAGCACAAGTGATACTGACTGATGCTACTGTGTCATTTGGAGACACTACACTTCAGAAACATTACATAACGCTGCCTATTATCCAGCACAGAGTAGTTCATGATCCCTAGGAAATGAGATTTATGGCATTTACGATTGTGCTGTTGATGGGTCAAAAAAAAATCAAGTTTCAGTTTCATTTCTCCTGCACAAATGTAATTTTCCATAATGCTCCCATCTTAGTTTTTTCTCATATACTATTATATACTCTGATAGGTTTATGCATTATTTATTCAGTCTGTTGTGTTGGTGGTGGTTAACTACTGCTCTAGATGCCGCTGTCCAGGGGCTAACAGATTGATTTTCCAACCAACTATTCCACAGTCTCACAAGAAAGATAGGTCAAGTGTCTTGTACAAAGACACAACAATAGAGCAGGATTTCAACAGCAACTAAAGCCTGCCACTCATCAGCTTGCCTATGCACACTATAGGGCTGTGTAATCAATCAAATTTTAGATCCAGTCATTCAGCTTGGGTCTGTTTAACTAAGAGGTCTACAGCCAGTCACTACAACATCAGTGTTTTTTTTGTTTTTTTCTTCTACACTGATTCAGAGTGTCTTGTTTATGTTCATGAAATTAACCGCTTTATAATATTAACATCCGCTCTTCACCCTTGTTCATCAAATATTCTGGTATCATTCAGAACCAAATATACAACATTTAGCTCAGATGCGAAAGATGTTAGCGCTTTGCTTTTTGATTCTCCAGGAACCCGAGCTGTTTCTCAGTCCTGTTTGTTTTGACGCGAAAGGACCATGCATTTCTCCAAATGGTTAACCCGCCTGTCAATCACACCCTTCGGTAATCGGGGAGACACGATACAGTTTCAGACCCACACGTTTTTGGCTGGCCAGGCAGATGATATATTCTTTGGGGGAAAACGCACATTTATGACCTTGTGATATTTCGCCCATCCTTTCTTCATTGTACTTACACATGCCCTCTCCGTTTCGCTGTCTCTCTCTCTCACTCTCTCGCTGCCTATCTCTTAAGCGCCCCTATCTCTTCCTGTATACGACGCCTGTAAGCACCGCGCGTCGTGTTTGAAGACGCCGGAGGAGTCCCAGCTGTTTCATCCCCACTCAGTTTGATTGAACAGCTTGAGTAAACGGGCCACCGCTCCACAGCTTTGAACGCTCTCTCTCTCTCCTTTCATCTGATCACACCAAGCATACAACCCCCCTCCCCCCACACCACCCTCTCGGACCACTACGGTAAAGCCTCTGGGTCGGTATTGATTATCAGCAAAAAAAAACAAAACGCAATGCATTCAATATGAGACATGTTTACTCTAGCCCCGCAGGACACGGCGTAATGAGCTGAGGAGAGAAACCGAAAAGGACTGGGTTTGTGTAAATTGGACTTCTTACAGGCCGCCTCCAACATGCTAAATCCCCATGACAGCAATACTCCATCATGTTGCCGTTTTATGCTACCGTAGTTATGAAATACGACTTAACATGGGTCCAAAGCATGATGGATTGGACTTGGTTGTGTAAACTGTATTCATTATAGTTTGCATTAGTAATTAGTAGATGGGGAGTAATATTGACTTTTTTTTGCTTTTTATTATTTTTGTATGATTTATGTGTTTTATACCAACTAACTAATGAGAACATATTGTGGGAAGGGATAAGCAGTGTAATGACTTGCTTATACCTGACTCATATTTATAAAAGGCCTTTTCCTGAACTACAGGATATTATTTTAAGCAGCTACAGCTACACTGGCCGTCAAAAGTTTGGACACACTTTTTCATTTAATGGTCTTCTTTATTTCCATGACTGTCTGTTATTTCTTATATTATTTATTTCTCACTGAAAGCATCATCAAAGCTGTGAATGAACACATATGGAACGTAGAAAACAAAAAATAAACTCAAAATAACTCATCTTGTTTCAGATTTTATGAAATAGCCACCCTACCTGTTTTGACCACTGCTTTGCACGCTTGGCATTCCTTAACCCCGACATGGCACACCTGCGAAAACCATTTCAGGAGATTTCGTCTTGAGGAGAGAAGGCCAAGAGTTTGCAGCGCTGTCAACAAAGCAAAGGGTGACGACTGAGGAATTTGAATGAGTTTTTAAGTTCTTTTTTTCTTTGCTACATAATTCCATACATCTTGCATCGTGTATTTGATGTCTTCCGCATGTATCTAAAATGTAGAAAGTAGTAAACATCAAGAAAAAAATGAAGGTGTGTCCAAACCTTTGACTGGTTGTGTATGTGGGAAAAACATATGAATGAATGAAATGAATATACCACGTATATATATAATGCTGCCTATCAAATTTAAAAGACATTTTGCTGGATAAGAACCATAAGGAAGCGACTGCTAGGGACAGACAGTTTTATCCAATCAGGCGTTGTTGAGTGATAAGCTTGTGGACACGACTGCCTATTTCCTGTGACTATCCCAGACAGCGTCATGGTTCAACTGGGTTTAGAGTGGGCGGGGCTAAGAGTTCCTTCTCTTACATTTTATTTGGATAACATATTTGCTTGCAATTTTTCTGGCAAGTATTGCGATTAGATAATAGAATTGTGTTTTCAAAGTTCACATTTTAAACATTTCTGAAAGAATTGACTAAAAGACTGAAATATGAGTTGACAACCAAATCAAGACATTTCAGAACATGTTTGTACAGGGTTAGCAGTTTTTGGGTATTTTGTTGTTTGTGGAGGAAATTTTGGTACTTCAAAAATTGCAGCATTTGCTAATTTCATCCATTCAAATTGTGATTTCAATTTGATTGTGAAAAAAGTGTAGCCCTAGAACTAAAAATCCTTGGATCTATCTCTGATTTTTGCTGCAATACCATCCACTAATAGCCTATCAACAGCTATGGACCACATTTGCATCCCTTTGCTGGCTGAATGATAACTCATCCTTGCTTATTATGCAAAACTTACTTTTTAGTGTAAGCTGCTTTTAAAATATTTTTGTTTCCTCATCAAAAACATAACTTGAATTCTGTTGTGTGGATTTTGCTCTCTCATGTTTGTATAATTCAGTGAGTATATTTAGTCTTTGTCCCTCCCTAGAGCTTAAAATGTTTGCCCGCCAGGCCTTTACATCATCTGGTTTATACAGAAATTCTACTCCATTTTTTAAAAGTTCATCATCTTCACCAGACTGAATGTCCTAGTCAAGCCTTTGCCGTGATGTTAAAGCTGCATTGGCCCATTTTCAAACTGTGAAAGGAGGATGTATGTATTTAAACTTATTTAAAAATTGTAGATTTAAAAAAAAAAATAGTTGGTTTTGTAATATACTTGCCTAACCAACCCGTTCCTCCTAATTCTGTTTGAATGCCCTGCTTGGGGCATGTCGATCTCAGATGTTAATTTGATATTGTGGTATCATTCAGAAATAAATATACAACTTTTAGCTCAGATACGAAAGATGTTAGTGCTTTGCTTGTTGATTCTGCAGAAACCCAAGCTGTTTCTCAGTTTTTTTGTTTTTTTTATTGTAAGCCAACGTGTTTGTTTTGACAAGAAGGGACCAAGTATTTCTCCAATTGGTTAACCTGCCTATCAATCACACCATCGGAAATCAGGGAGACATAATACAGTTCCAGACCCACTTTTCTCTGGCTGCCCAAGCAAACAGTATATTCTTTGGGGAAAGACACATTTATAACCTTGTCAGTAAAATGAGCAGCTCCAGCTGTAGCGTTGGTGTGATGGCAACGCCGACAAATGTACCTTGGCCTGTTTTAGCAGAAATACAGACTATTTTTTTTAAAACTACAGTTTTATTTTTCAGCTTGTTCCGCTGTTGTGATGCTTCCACCAATCAGCATGAAGTATTTGTTTGCCCCTTCATTCCTTGGTTCTGATCGCTTTCAGTGAGAGCTGTTCCAGATTGATGTGTAGAACTCAATTCAGAGGGCTGCACATATTGATCTGGGGAGAGCCAGGTTAACACATTCACTTATTAACATCCCACCCCAGATGTAACAGACGGGTCAAAAGTTTTTGTTATGATGTATTTGAAAGTGACAGGAGTGTAATTAAATGTTGTCACTCCAGTGTCCTCTCCCTGTATTATTCTTTCACTGTCTGTCACTTATTTTGCCTTGGAAACAAGTGTCTGCTCTGCTGCTGGTCCAAAAGGAGCAGGTGAAATGAGTTGTTTTTATTGATAATGCCGGTTCTGTTGTTGAAGGCAAACTGACTTGTGTTTAGTGGTGTCATCGCTGCTTCGATTAGAGATAATTGTTTTGCTCACCCTCCCACGTCGTGTCAGAATGTGGTAAATAACAATAGCAGCCTCCTGTTAATGACACAGACACACATGTGTACGGGCGTTCCAGCATTTTAGTGTCAACTCAAGCTGCTCATTAGCAACATCAGCCAAATCTGCACACGCCGAGGCACAAAAACAAGCTACTGTTCTGTTTTCAGTAATGAGGCTGATAAAAGGTGACTGTGATTGACTGAGTTTGGTAAATACATGTTTTGGAAGTAGTTAAATTGCGTTAACTGAAAGTGGGAGAAGCTTATAAAGGACCCTCTCCTAGTAAAGACACATAAGGTATATGGTTAATTAGGTAACTGTGTTGTAATTTTTATGTCAACTATTTAATTTTAACCTCTTCAACTCTCTTCCCAACAGGGATTCATGAAGAATTGTTAGTCATGGTTCATATTTTTTCCAGTTACTGGACAGCCAAAGTTTTGTTTATTTAAAAAAAATTAAAATAAAAATTATAGCATGTAACTATTCTGGTAGGTGAGTCCTCCAATTGTGTGTCTCCATGCTGCAAGCTTTGCCTGGAATGTTCCACAGTATGACATTAAATGTCATATCAATATGCCAGACATGTTTGTCACTCTGAATTGAGTTCTACACATTATCAACCCGGGATGGCTCTCGCTGAAAACAATTGGAAAACGCAGAACGCCATGACAATTATTTGAATCTGATTGGTCGACGCGTCACAACAGCCGAACGAAAGGAAAAATCTAACTTTTGTTGCATCCAGTTGAGAGAAAAGCACAGACATCTTCCCTGTCCACAGAAGCACAAAGCTCTGACCTTCTGCATGTTAAAATAGGCTGACGTTCGTCTGTCGGCGTCGCCATGTTTGTTTTGGCTTCTATTGAGCACCTTTGGCTTCTGCACAAACCACAATGCTGCTCTGTGACTGGTCGCCAACCACCTGTCAGGCCCTATCGCACCAGCGGGGGCCCGCCAAGATGGATTCTTGTGAATTTGTGAACTCACAAATATTGCGAGAATCCATCTTCCTGTGCAAGGTTAGTGTAAAATCTGTATTTAGAATTCTGAAATTAAGATAATGGATAATGGAAGTACCTGGTGGACCTATGTAATGTGAAGGTTGGTAATTTGATTCCCATTCTAGTGCTGCCATTGTGTTCTTGACTGTACTATGAATGTGTGTGTGTGCTGTGGTCATCAAAGAGGACAGAGAGTTGGTTGGAGCGAGAGAAAAGGACTTTTTATGAGTTGACTTTTCTTTCTAAAACACAAATTAGCCTTTTCTGCCTTTGTTGTCGCAGCTGACCTAACAGTTTCCATGGTTACACATACCCAGCTCTAAAGTCCTGTTCGTGTTTGAATTTTGTGGCTTTTAACTTTGGTCTCTACAGTACAGTCATAATGATGAGATTTTCAGTCACATCTAAGCCACTGCTGACCACCTTCTATTCACTGTGTATCTATATTGTATTCTCCACAATATTGCCTACAAATAAGCCATACAATAATTGAATGCAGCTTAAAAGACAGGCTTGTTGTTTATGTGCCTATTAAAGGGCTTAGGAGTGTTCGGGGGTTGGTTTTGTGAACATATGAAATCAGCAGCTTTCTTGTTTGTACTGTGTGGGCTTCACGTGCTGTAGACTCGTCATGTATTGCATATATGTTGTATATGGCCAATTAAGTTGCTTTCATGTTGCTATGTTTCATGGTGGGTGGGTATTATATAAATGTTAACCATGCGTACCACTCAAGATACACAACTGTCCAATTTATTAGGGTTGGCAAAAGTATTGAAAATCAGATACTAATCGATATTGAAACTAGTATCGAAACTTGATCAATACTAAAAAAGTCACCTTCACACGACAGAAATGAACCTTTCCTGAATATCTTTAGAATGATCTTGAGCTGTATCAGAACAAGTATAAGACACATAGACTAGTATACGCCCTTGGACCACTATGGAACCTCCTGGACGACCGAGGGGTTACACAGATATAATGCCACATGGGAATATAAAAGTAATTACTATGATTTATTGTTGTAAATCATATTCTATTGTCTAAAGAAAGCGTGTTTTTATTATCATTGTGGTATCGGAATCGGTATTGAGCATTGAGTCTATTCCTTAGTATTGAAATTGACTTTAAAATTTTAGTATCGTGACAAAACTACTTTTCCAATTACTTGCATATCAAATGGCTGGAGACAAGACAGAGATCAGAGGAACCTTGTTATGCTATGACTTTTAGACTTTTTCTGTAGTGTTGATTAAATATTCAAATATTGTTGTTGATCTTGTTCAGCTAATTTTCTCTTTCGTTTGAATGCTTGGATTATGTGCCTTTGCAATGGTAAAAAGTGTACCATTTTAAAAGTCCTGTATTATGACTCTTGTGACCTTCAAAACATGTTAGAATGTTGTTACCTCATCAGAACATATCTGGAGTTGAGTTTTGTTTTACATGACACATGTTTGAGTAAGCCTTTAGTATTTGTCTATGTACATCTCCAAAGCTCAAAATGCTCTGTTCCACCTTGTGATGCCGTGAAACAGTAGTTTTCAAGTTAATGGCTACCTTTTACCTTTTGTTCAGTGGAGATGGACAATTTTAGGGCAGAAATTATCCAGATGAGTGTGTTAAACATGTGCGAATGAAACAAAACACAATTCCAGTTATGTTTCTGATGAAGAAACAGCATTATAACAGATCAGAAAACGTCGTAGTATGGGCCCTCTAAAGAAAAAAAATGGTTGCATTGCTATTGTTTACAAGATGTGTAGTAGTAGTGATTTTTTTTTGTTTACTCTTTGCCTGTTATAGGCTTTATTTGACAAGATGGTATAATGTGATATTAAGCCTCATTAAGTGCATAGAATCCATAAAGTATCTGCAATTTGACATTTTAGTCCCCATGTATTTGCTCTGTGGTAATGTGCAGAACCAGCTCACAGCACTTATGCACACAAGTAGATAATTATTATTTCCTATAGCATTGACTGTTAGCTTTTGACCTTTGCCTGTGGCCTGTGCTTGGGTTAAATCAATAGACCATGAATGACCTTTAAATAGACCTCTTTGAGAAATCGAAACTAAGTGATCCTGTGATCAAGACTAAAAAGCTCATAGTCTTGTTGTGTTTTGTTGTATTAGATCGTAGAACATTTCTGTGTAATCCCTCAGTTGTCCAGGTCTGATCCATAGCAAAAGACAAAGTCTAAATCTGTCAACCGGACAAATCGTTGTAGGAGTGAAGATGTTTCGCTGCTCATCCAAGCCGCTTCTTCAGTTCTAGTCAGATTACTGGTGGACACTGCCTTGTATCTATCTAAAGGGAGGGGCTAACTACACTGAAACTGAAGAAATGGTTTTAGAGGGGAATTAAAGAAGCAATTTTTGTTAGGGAAGACGATCCTTCCTTAAACAGGAATGGGGGCCTGAGACATAATCCTCACAGATCTTATGATTCCATCCTCAGACCCAAAACAAATAGGAACAAAGAGAACAATAGGGGGT
>KN471549.1:14504-27947 GCA_000787095.1 Periophthalmodon schlosseri | reverse complement strand
CAGATGTTATCGATTTGATGTGGCTGTCAAAGTCTACACATCAGCTTTTAGGGTGATGGGGAAACAGGAGCACCCAGTGGACGAGGAACCACCCAAAGCACAATATTTTAATAAAATGAAATACTGAACATATTTTGGGAGAAGTTTGCTCATAAAATGACAGAAATGCACCATGTATAAAAAACATCAAAACAAGCAAACAAGTTTTAAAGAACAGTTCCTCTTATATTTGAACAAAAACTCCCTTAAACGTACACATTTTACCACTGGGTCACTTGTGTGTGCTTTACATCCATGTTGTTGCCACCCAAATATGCTGTCATTCTTTGAAACAGAAACTAGTCTGAGGTCAAGTTGGCTGCAGAGAGTCTGGTTGAAGGCTTTGATGTGAGCAGCAGAACTGTGGCAAAGACAGTCCTCTCTGCCGGAAGTGTGCGGTGTGGGACTTTAAATATACTATAATCAAAAGGCTGGCAGTATGTATTTGTGGATGTGATAGCTTTAGGAAAAGGGGTAGACGTCTCTGCATCACCTAATTATAGATAACGCGTCCACTCAGAAGTCAAACAAGAAAGTCCAGCGAATTTAAAGGGCCCATATTACGTCTGTGTTCTTATCTGTGTTATAATTTCCTGTGTTTCGTTTCATTCGCGCACGTTTAACACGCAAATCTTGCATATTTCGTCTGATAATTTGGATGATTTCAGCCCCGGAATTGCCCGTCTCTGCTGAACTAAAGGTAAAAGGTAACTGTTAACGTAAAAACTAGACAGACTAATAATAAAGTGTTACTCAAACATGTGAATGAAACAAAACACAACTCCAGGTGTGTTTTTGAGGAGGTAAGAGCATTAAAACATGGCTAAACTCAAACTAAAGACGCCGTGTCGGACGCTGGTCCTCGGTCTGGAGACAAGGACCCGGCTGCTTTGAGGTCGCCCCCCGCCAAGCTGTTCCGCCCCCTTGAACAACTGGCTAACTTTCCATTTGGAGACTTTAGCTTAGCCCGCTTAAGGTCTTTGGTTTTCTCGACCGCCTCTAGTCTCAATAACCACAATAATACAAAAAGAAAGTCTCAAAGAAGGATTGGGAACAAAATATTACGTAGATTTTTTCACTGCGCATGTATTAAAGAGCATTAGTAATTCACCAAAGCCTCTGAAAGCCCATCAGACACACCACAAAAGAAAACATGATTCACATTCAAACATGCATAGATCTTTTTTACAGTCTTGCACACGCACGCACGCAGACAGACACGCACACACGCACTCACACACACACACACACACACACACATAAACAAACACACCTCAAAAGAAAACATGATTCACATTCAAACATGCATAGATCTTTTTTACAGTTTCGCACACAGACACGCACACACAGACACACAGACACGCATGCACACACACATAGACACGCACGCACACACACATAGACACACACGCACACACATGCACACACAGACACACACGAATGCACACACACACGCACACACCTCAAAAGAAAACATGATTCACATTCAAACATGCATAGATCTTTTTTACAGTCTCGCACACACACACACAGACACACACACACACACGCACGCACACGCACGCACACACACTTTAAGGCTCTGCTCGGTGCCTGGCTCCACCACAGCGTCCACCACACTGCCTCTCAGCTCTTTGATCCCCGGTCGAGGGTCCTCTCCGCGGTGCCTCCGTCTGAATTCCACAGATTCTGGTATAATTCAAACGTTTCACGCCACATACTTGGTCCCCCCCAGGAGACAGCGGCAGGGATGGAAAAATGCCACCGCTGTCCCCGACCTCCATTGTCCCTCATAGTCTTTAATCAGTCCCTCTCTGTGGCCGGCCCTGCCACCGTGGTGCGTTGTCTCCGCCTGGGAAAATGCCGGGCTAAGTGGCTGTTATGTGCCGAAGCGAAATCCGCAAAAGGCACCCAGAGATCTTAGTGCCATCCCCACACCGCTCACAATAAGCAAGTCTGAACCAAGTCCACATATCACAACTTTTATTTACTCTGAGGGCCGCCGTCGTAATCACAGGCAGCGCAAATAATAAATTATGAATCGTTGTTTAATTTGGTGTTTAAAGAGCCATATAACAATGTTTTCTGATCTATGTTCTAATGTTGTTTCCTCGTCACAAACAGACCTGGAGTTGTGTTTTGTTTCATTCACACATGTTTAACACACAAACCCTGCAGATTTAGGCTGAGTTCTTCTCTCAAACTGAAAACACATTGTTCCACCTGTGATGTCACAAACTGAAAACACATTGTTCCACCTTGTGATGTCATGTGGTGATACAAGGAAGTGCTCCACTGTGTTTTTAAACTCCACACACCTTCACTAGAATCGCCTGGATAATTTCAACCCTTGAATTGCCAATCTCTACTGAACTAAAGGTAAAAGGAGTTGTTGAAAACTTAAAAACTACCACTACATGACATCACAAGGTGAAGCAGAGCTTTCTGAGCTTTGGAGATGTAGCCAGACTAATAATAAAGTGTTACTCGGACATGTATGAATGAAACAAAACACAACTCCGGGTCTGTTTTTGAGGCGGTAACAGCATTTTAACATGGCTTAAAACTCACGAGAGTCATTGTTGCGTAATATAGGACCTTTAAGAGGTTTAGGGTGTAAGCTGCTGTCACAATGGGGCATGTAAGTTTGGTCATGACAAAAGAGTACAGAGGGAGTACAGAGGGAGTTTCCTGGACTTACTGCATGTCAACAAGTGATCAAAACAAGGCTGTATTGTTTCAGTTATAAAAACACTGAACTTTTTTCATTAGTCCCGCCTTAGATGCTGTTCGGGACACAGCACTTAACCACAGTACTTACCCTCTACTGCTGAGGTAGCTGAGTGGATAGAACTCATGAGGCCATAGACTCGCAGGTTTGACTTCCGGACAGATGGAACTATTTTGGGTGGAGTTTGCATGGTCTCCCTGTGTCTGGGCTGTTTCCTCTGGACACTTGGGTTACGTCATAAACCTAAAACATGCAAAAAAGGCAAAATCATCGAGATAGCCCTGAGTCTAAGGTTAGCTCAGTTCAGGCAGGATGGGTCAAACCACAGACTGTATAAAGAAGTGGACTGAGTGAGTGTGACGTCGCCCACAGCGTTCGGCTCCAGTCAGATGAAGCTCATCGAGGCCAGAGCAGTTAAACGGGTGAATTTGGAGCAGAGTTCCATATTTGGAATTCCAACCGTGAGTTCATAGCAACCCAAAGAGCCAATCCGGAGTGAGGCTGTTGAAGGTAACATCCCTCACACTTAGCAACGCTGTCAATCAAACCTGTTGCTAACGCTAGCAGGAGCGACCTCGGGGAAATAAGGCGCCTGATTCGTCTGTTGTTAATGTTCGTATCTTGATTTACAGACACAATAGCGAAATAAAAACACCAGGATCACGTAGAGGGTTAATACGAACATTTAAGACCAAAATGACGAGTCTGACAGCAGCAGTTACAGAGAGAGAGGCCACAGTTTTTCAATGTAAAGTGAATTGGAGCCAGAGTCGATGGAGCCGGAAGCACTTCCTGTTTGCAACGTGGCGGCTAGTGCGTTAGCCATGTCCATTTATAGATACAGTCTATAGGTCAAACGCAGAGGGTGTGTTTTCCTATAAGGGGCCAAATAAAAATAATATGTTTAATTTGATTTTACATTACATGGGAGGTTTTCTACATCAAAAAGAGCGCCGGGGTTGTGTAGCTGTGAACAAAACACAGGTCAGTCGTTTGTTCTCGTGTCAGGTCAGAATAAAAAAAACAAGCTTCTTTTATATGGCTTTATAATTAGTGCCTGCATGCGTGAATACTCTTTTACGGGGTGTTGTAAATGTCATTTTCAAAAGAGAGCCAGTGCACAGACCCATGTACGCCTACCGAGTGGTTTCTTCTGGCCACCACCAAGTCTTTGTATTCTGCTCTTGTGCCATGGGAAAATATCTGACACAAATAAGATGCTCCGGCGGCGAGCTCCGGCGGCGAGCGCTGTGAGGGTGCGGCACAGAATCTAAAGAAACGGCTTGTTTACTCATGCCATGTCTGAAAATAAAAAGAGAACTATTTTCACTTCAAAATCAAACCCAAATAAACAAGGGCTCATGAGCGGAGCTTGTGGGCAGAGCGAGCCGCCTGTGGTTGAAGCATGGTGGAGATGGAATGAAAAAAAGCCAATATTCTTTCCCCATCGCATTATTATTTTCATCATTGGCATCATTAGTCATAACGGGACCCAGCACATGCTTTTAATTAATACATGAAAATGGGGGCAGAGGCAGCGGTTTCTACAACTCAACTATGCAGGAAATAATGCAAAAGAAAATCATTAGTTTTAATAGTAATAATTATGCATCAGATTTATATAGAGCTTTTTTGGACACTCAAAGACGCGCTTTTGGCAGGGTTGGCACTGAGGCAGCCACCACCCAAACGTCTTTGTACCACTTGGTGAGCGTAGATTGACCGGCTCAGGGTCAGGCTCCTTCCTCTCTTTTGCAGCAACCTGGAGCCAAAAATTATTATCGAATTGTGTTTATGTAATGTGTTTTTTTTGGATCAACAGTCCCAATATAGGCCTCCGCGATTTAAAAGTGCACTATGCAACTTTTCTAGCGGAGGGTCCATCATCTGTTTGGCTCCATGGAGATATCACTGCTTTGCCAAAATGTTAATCGTAATCTTAATTTACCTACCTCGGTGGAGATGAGGAGCGACTCCAGGTCAAGTTACACATCAGATCTGTGGAGATGCAACTGAAAGAATGCCTTTTTTTTTTTTTTTTCTTTCTCATTTTTAGCCTAATTGAATAAAGGTAAGACATGTTTAAGGCCTTCCAGAGGAACTGCAACGGAATATGCAGGTGGTGAAAAAAGTTACACAGTGCCCCTTTAAAAGAACACTTGAGTAAACTGATCTGTTAACTGCTTGATTTTATGTTCCAAGTATCTTAAGCCCACAAACACTGCATTAGCGTTTAGCCAATTTCGTAAAAGGCAAAGTTAAATCTGTCAGCTGGACAAAAAGTTGTAGGAGTGAAGACGTTTGGCTGCTCATCCAAGTCGCTTCTTCAGTTCTGGTCAGATCACTGCTGGACACTGCCTTATATCTGTCTGAAGGGAGGAGCTAACTACACTGAAACTGTAAACTAGCTATTGTTTACAGTTTCAGGCTTATTGGGCCTACATTCAGACTTAAGGGCTAGCTCTATTGCTCTCTTTGTTTCCTTTGTTTGCTTTGGGTCTGAGGATGGCGTTAAGTTGGAGTTCGAGGCCCAATAAGCCTGAATAAACAATAGCTGTTTACAGTTTCAGTGTAGTTAGCTCCTCCTTTCAGATAGATATAATGCAGTGTCCACCAGCGATCAGACCAGAACCGAAGAAGCGGCTTGGATGAACAGCGAAACGTCTTCACTCCTACAACTTTTTGTCCAGGTGACAGATTTAACTTTGGCTTTTACAATGGATCAGACCTGGACGACTGAGGGAATCACACAGACATCATTTAGCCAATTTATATATTTGTGGGTAGCTTATTATGAAGGAAACCCACTCAACAATGACCAGTGCGTCTCAAAAGGAGGATGACGAAACTGACCACGGGGCGACACACACGGCTTTATCTCACAACAGCCCTGCGGGGTCCAGCCGAGAAGTGGACAGTAACTTCCATATTCAAGAAGATTTTTGAGAAGAAGGCCACAAAGAAAATACACATCAAACTAACCTCTCATCCTCCTCATCCTCTGCTATGACCCCGGAGCTTGTAAACCCTAAGAGAGAATATGACCCCGATGAACAGTAGACTCCTCCCATCATCGCCCCCTAGTGAGCGGTCTTCACTCCTACAACTTTTAGTCCAGTTGACAGATTTAACTTTGGCTTTTACGATGATTCGGACCTGAACGACTGAGGGATTACACAGACATCGTTTAGCCAATTTATATATTTGTACGTAGCGTATGATGAAGGAAACCCACTCAAAATACTTTAGAACATTTAAAGCATACCTGTGATCTTGTTTTTAATCAAATCGGACCTCAAACTTCTCACATTTGCTGATTGTTCTCCCTCCGACTGCTCTGACCGCTGCCTGTTGCCTGCAGCAGCGTCCAGCAGATGGCAGCACCGCACCGAGTTTAACCAGCGCACAGGAAACACGAAGAAAACCCACCCACAGCAACCGGAAGTACCTGTTCTTACTCGAGCCAACAAAGCTGAGCTGGACGCAACTGGACGTGTGATGTGGCTATGAAATGAGAGATTTAACCTTTAATACATCTCTCAGGATATTTGCACAGATCTAGTCACGCACAGAACAAGTTTTTTTAATAACAGATGCGATGTGAATCAAGCTTTTCATCGGTAAATCGAGTTTAGATCGGTGCGAGTGCGTGTGCGTCGGTTACTGTTTTGTTTTAGCCGGAAGAGGCTAACAATGGATCTACTTTGACAGCCACAACTACGACATATTCTTGTTAAAGTTCTTTTTAAAACTGTGTAAGATTCGAGCCTAAAACCGACTAACACAGCCACATAAAAGGGTGTAAAGTTGACATTTCTTTGTTGACAGAGGCAGATTGGAGGATGGGAGATATGGAAGTCCCCTGTTACCTCCCGAGACTCGTGGCTGACCTGAACGAACAGCGCAAACGGGACTTTTTCTGTGACTGCAGTATACTTGTGGAGGGTCGTGTGTTCAAAGCCCATCGCAATGTGCTGTTTGCAGGCAGCGGCTACTTCCGAGCTCTTTTAGTGCATTACATCCAGGTGAGGTGATGGGCTCTTGTTCCAGGGTTCTCTGCCTCTTACAGTGTTGTTGTTATGGGGGGATTACAGCAAACGTGTTTCTATCAACTGGGATCGATGCGTTTCTCTCCTTTAATTTATCTGGACTGGACACAAACTCAGCTTAAAACATTGTTATGATTATTGTAATGACTAATCTTAATGGACTTGTGATGTTTTTGTTATATTTATTATTATTGATTTACGCATTTAGCAGCGGTTGGAGGTAACAAAGTAAAAGTAGTAAAGTGCTGTACTTAAGTAGATTTTTTTTAGGTATCTGTACTTTACTTAAGTACATTTTGCAGTGGATACTTTTTACTTTTACTTCACTACATTTAGAGCAGTATCTGTACTTTCTACTCCACTACATTTTGAACAGGACTGAAAAAGTAAAAAGTACTTTTCATATGATTTGAGGGGTTATTTTTACCATGTTCGTGGAAACATCCTGCTTTGAGCAAACAAAAAAAACCCCACACATACAGAATTCATAAGAAAAATTAAACTGATTCATATTGCTTCTGTTGACCAAAATATGCATTACTTTTAATCAATATCACAACATTTAACATTTTAACAAATTATCAACACTTGTGTGAAATACTTTTACTTTTTACTCTCAAAGTACATTTTTAAACAGGTACTTTAATACTTAAGTAGATTTTTTCATGTGATACTTGAGTAACTTTTTACCTCTGTATCTGCACTTTTACTTAAGTAACAAAGTTACTTCATCCACCGCTGCCTTTTAGTAACTGCCAACCTATGATCTTTTTGGTGCAAGGAAATGTTCAGTTTTTGTTTGTTTACAGGACAGCGGTCAGCGCCACTGCACAGCCTCACTGGATATAGTCACGGCAGATGCTTTTTCAATTATCCTGGACTTTATGTACTCTGGTCGCTTAGACCTACACCGGAACAATGTCATTGAGGTGATGTCTGCAGCCAGCTACCTGCAGATGACAGATCTGGTGAACTTCTGTAAAGACTATATCAACTCCTCTTTGGAAATATGCAACAAGGAGAGGGAAAGAAATGCCAGCGAGGAGCGGCAGTCAAAAGATAAAGCAGATTCTCAAGCGGTGACGAATTCCACTGGCACAATGACCAGTGCGTCTCAAATGGAGGACGACGAAGCTGACCACGGGGCAACACAGAGCGGAACATCTGCTAAAACTCTCCCGGCTTTATCTCACAACAGCCCTGCGGGGTCCAGCCGAGAAGTGGACAGTAACTTCCATATTCAAGAAGATTTTCGAGAAGAAGGCCACAAAGAAAATACAGATCAGACTAACCTCTCATCCTCCTCATCCTCTGCTATGACCCCGGAGCTTGTAAACCCTAAGATAGAATATGACCCCGATGAACCAGTGCTTATAGAGTCACCTGACCCTAAAATTATATCTTCATACGCTCCCCAGCCTCATCACAGTCTTCACAACAATAGACTCCTCCCATCATCGCCCCCCAGTGAGCGGTCTTCATACAGTCCTACGTTCAGTGCTCGTCACTTGATAGAAATGCTGGCTCGGGGTGAAGGCCCTGTCCCCATTGTAGAGAGGGATAGTCCACGTTTTGCCCCGGGACTGGACGGGGGCGCGGGGAGCAGCAGAATGGACGATGGGTTGAGTTTTGTGGGATCGACCATGATGGAGACTCACAGCGATTGGCTGGGAGAGGACACAGGTAAAATCTAACTAGCTCTGATAGTATTTGTGTTTTTAAGTTTATGGCAACCTGCTTTTGGTGGTCAGACATTATATATTATTTTATATTATATTACATTGACATTTTGACTCTTTTTAATCAGAAATAGCTATTTTATTTTTATTTTTTTAATATATATTTTTTATTTTATTCGTTTTTATTGGCAAATGAAGACTTGGAGCATATCACTATACATACGATTGCAGTTTTGGAGATTAGTTCATATGTTTATTCATTTTTCATGCTTGTAACACTTAAACCAATGTTAATATTTAGCAATTAAGCCACGGCAAGGCAAGCCACGTTTATTTGTATTGCACAATTGGTCCACAAAGTCATTCAAAGTGCTTTACAGAGTAAGAAAGACATTAAAATTACAATGCAACAAATCAAAACATAAATAATCATCATAAAATTAACATTAAAAGAGAGGACTGCAGAATAAAAACCTTTTACAGCAGAATAAGTTACTCAGCATTTTTTTATGTCTCTCTCCCCCTGCAGGTGATAGTCTGGTAGTGCAGGTGAAACTCCACAAGTGCCCGTTCTGCCCGTACACGTCCAAACAAAAGGGGATTTTGAAGAGGCATATCCGCAGTCACACAGGGGAGCGTCCGTTTCCCTGCCCTCTGTGTGGCAAAAGGTTCACGAGACAAGAGCATCTGCGAAGTCACGCTTTCAGTGTAAGAACTCGGGTTATGTTATGTGTTAAAATAGCCTATGTTTATGTGTTTAACCCGTATATTTTATAGTCTTGGCTCTAGGGATTCGCTAGACAATAAAAATATCGGGATGTTGCAATGTCAGATTTTGGTGTCAGTATTATTGTAAAAAATATGTCAGAATTTAAGTGTATTTTTTCATGATTAGTGACACACACAGTGACATCCTGAGGTCACTTTCACATTGTCTACATTATTGTTCTTGTATGTGACCAGCTTTGGATTAATATGACATAAACAGCCAACCTCTTTGCATTTTTTGGGAGTGTAGACTGAATTAAAATGACCTTTTTTTGTTTTTTTTATTGTCGTGACTAATATTTCTTCAGTTGTTACGGTTATATTCAACAAATACTCTTCACATCCCCACTTTACGCTAACATTTTTGTATTTATTATAAGTGATGTGAGAACAGGATATGATGAATCGCACCCATTTTAAGTTTTGTTTTTGTAACTTTTTTTCCCCTCTACTGGCAGGTTCACAAAGACTGCTGGCCCGTGCCCTGCAAAAGCTGTAGGAGGACGTTCACTGGATCGGCCGTGACTTCAGGCCTGAAGCGATACGGGCTCTGCGACAGCTGTAACTGCGTGACCACCACAAATGAAGACTCTGGGCACCCCGTCAGCCACGCAGAGGCAGGGGAGCGGCCAGACGGGGGCGCCGACTGGTCCAGTTTTATGGATGATGTGGAGGAGGTGGAGGTGGGCCGAGTGGAGGACCTCGTGGACAGGCAGCTCGCTGGGGTCTGTTCAGATGTTGGCCCCGTGTAATGTAAAAAAAAAAAAATTAAAACCGCAAGTAGTGATAAAGAGCACACGCTTCAGTGGGAGGGCTGCCAATCCTGACTTGATGTGATTCAATAATCCGGTTTGACGTTGTAGATAAATGTTCCTGTTCCATGTTAAATTTGCAGGAGGCGCTAGAGAGCCATTAAAAAAATTATAAGTCACATTTCATCATGTCCTCGTTATTAAAATACACAAACGGGACATTGGGTTCATCCAGATTTGACAAAGTTTTATACCTTCAAAATGGCCGCTTCGTTAAGAGCTTGTTATGACCATATCCTGAGGCTTCTGTAAATTCTTTTGAGCCCAGATATGTCTTGATGATGCAGCCTCAGTTTGCAGACAAGTTCGTTAAAGTTCGAGGGTTAGATTTTGGACATCCGCATATTTTGATTCTTCACGTCAGAGCTAGGGCCTTTCCCCAAACGGCTCCCTTCTCCCTTCCTTGTGCCCTAACGCTCGGATTTGCGCGTTCCCTTGAAGGGGAGTGTCGCCCGAAATGCGTACCACCGGAGAGCAGCAAAGCGACTAGTTTAGTTCCATGTTTATTTAAGTCTATTTAGAATTGTAAACGTCATAACTTGGACATCAGGAACGTCATCTAAGCATTTATAAATAAAAGACAAAATGGTACTGTGACCAAATGTGCATTTATTTGGGTCTGGAAAATATATTTGAAGCAAGATAAATGTGTTATAGATTTTTTACTCACTGGCAAAATGTGAGATGAGGCTGATCTGGATCTGCACTAGATATGAAAACGAATGATTCAATATGAAACTATTCATATTGGCCACAGTTTTGGCCTGTGCTTCATGGTAATGGGACGTGACACATTTGTTCGAGCGTGTATCTGGTGAAGATTTTGACCACATGCTGAGAGAAGGAACTATTCATGGGGATAGTATTTTATTTTTACACTGCCAATATATTATATACACAGCACAAATACTAAAACGACCCTGAAGGTGGCGTTAATGCAGAGGGGCTGACCACAGGGATGAGGGTAATAGGGTGTGGTCCCCAGAGAATTTTTTGCTTAGGATCACATAAACAATGCATGTACCAAATTTCACTGGATTACAATAAACACATTTTTACCTTCCCATTGATTTTTTTTAAGGCGTGGCTATGCAAATATGGTGGGGGCGTGGTCTTCGTTGGCTTTTTTGTTCAGTATAACATAAAAAATGTGAGCCATAATATTATTTTTTTACATATCCGCACATGTTTTATCTTTTATGCTAAGTTTCATCTGTGTTCGTTGACATTTTTCCCGTCCGAGCTCCCAGGGCTGCAATGAAAATCTATTTCTGAGGTGGCGCTACTGAGCCGTCTTTCAGTATTTTTTCTTGGGAGTTTGAACTGAAAATTTGCGCTCACTAAACTCTAATTTTCTATCCCTGTTAAATGTGTGTACGTTATTGTTTATTGGTTATTTTTTGCTTGATTTTTGCGAGTACATTTCGTGCTCAGGCCCTAGTTTAATGTTTGTCGGATGCGACTCATTCCTTTGATCATGTGGAATTTGTAATCTGTTTTTGTCATATACTTGTCATAAGTTATTAATTTTTACGGTAGTTTTCCACTGTAAATGAATACATGCCTATTTATTAAATGTCATTGTGTGATCTGTATTCATTTATTAGCGAATTAATTTAATTTCTCGTTTGTAGCGTGGTCAAAATAAGCTTCACAAGTAAATCTCTCGGACCATAATGACTGAAACATATTTTATTTCTGTCATTATCAGTCTAGCCAATGTCATTAACTATTATTACTATTAATTTCTAATTTTATTTTTAATTTTGATATTAGTTTAACGGCACACACGCGCATGCGCAGTAAGCACGTGAGTCTTGTGATGACACGTGACTTGCAGACGTAAAAGGAAAGTGAATGGTCTGAACTCGTGATCTTTGTTAAATGTCTGGTCTGGATAAGTCAAATATTGTCTTAATGTAGCTAATTTTAACATTTTAACGCGAGTGTAATTCCACTAAGGAGGAAATCCAAGCGCACAGGATGTTTTTGGCGGTAGTGCTCCTCTTTGTGTCCGGTGTTGTGGCGGCGGAGGCTCGGTATTCAGCGGACTGGACGAGCCTGGACGCCAGACCTCTGCCCGCGTGGTATGATGAAGCCAAGCTGGGCATCTTCGTGCACTGGGGAGTGTTCAGTGTGCCTGGGTTCGGAAGCGAGTGGTTCTGGTGGCACTGGCAGGGACAGCAGCCTCCGGATCCAAACTGCGTGAGCTACATGAAAAAGAACTACCCCCCGGGGTTCAGCTACCCGGAGTTTGCGCCTCAGTTTCACGCGCAGTTCTTTGACCCCGGTCAGTGGGCCGACATATTCAAGGCATCGGGTGCAAAGTGAGTGCATGTGTCTATTTGTACAGCACAGACTTTACTTCCTGTTTGACCAATTCAAGTGAAGTCACATGATGTTTCCTGGTTGGACAGGTATGTGGTTCTGACCTCCAAACACCATGAAGGCTTCACTACCTGGGGTTCCCCCTTCTCCTGGAACTGGAACTCTGTGGACACTGGCCCTCACCGAGACCTGGTGGGGGACCTGGGGGAGGCCGTCCGAAACCGGTAAGAGTTCTGGGCTTTACACCTGCTCTGCTCATTGTGTATAGTAACAATAAAATGTTGTTTTAGGTCCCTTCACTATGGATTGTACAACTCCCTGTATGAGTGGTTCCATCCACTCTATCTGATTGACAAGAAAAATGGCTTCAAGACCCAGGAGTTTGTTGTAAACAAACTGCTCCCAGAGATGTACAACATGGTTGTGAGGTTTGTTAGACACCCTTTTTACAAATACAGATGATAAATATCTTCTGCAGTGTAATTTTCTTTCTCGCACAGGTACAAACCTGAGGTGATCTGGTCTGATGGAGACTGGGAGGCTCCGGACACATACTGGAACTCCACTGCATTTTTGGCTTGGCTCTACAACGACAGTCCAGTCAAAGTATGAGCTCACACACAGTATGAGCTGTTTATAATGCGAGGAATTCTTACAGTAATAATGTATTGTTTTAGGACACAGTGGTGACCAATGACAGATGGGGAGCGGGCTGTGCCTGTAAACATGGAGGTTACTATAACTGTGAGGATAAGTACACTCCGGGACAGCTGCCCAAACACAAGTGGGAGAAGTGCACCTCTGTGGACACACGGTCATGGGGTTATAGAAGAAACATGAGGCTCAGTGAGCTCATGGACCTACCCACCATCATAAAGGTCTGTGTGCTCAGCAATAGAATAGAAAAATAAACGTATGATTTGCTTGTGGTTACATTTAGCTTGAATGATTCAAATATCAAATACTCACACAGTGCTCAAGTTATGGTGGTTATCTTATTTCAGGACCTGGTCCAGACCGTGGCTCTGGGTGGTAAC
>KN471548.1:0-11362 GCA_000787095.1 Periophthalmodon schlosseri | reverse complement strand
AAGAAAGTACTACCATTTAATGTTGAAAATCACATTCTGTTGTCTAAAGAAAGAGTGTTTTTATTATCATTGTGTTATCGGAATCGGTATTGAGTCTATTCCTTAGTATCAAAATGGAGGATTTTAGTACCGTAACAACGCTACTTCTAGTTAACCATGTTAACCCAGAGAAAAGTGTTCGAGCTGGGGCCCCATCGGGACACAAGCCCCAAGACAAGGCCAAGACCAAGACAAATAAAATTAAACCAGAGACGAGAGCTCAAACTGGGGTTTCGCAAGTGGCAAGGACCCTTAGACCAGGACCTGGGCAGGAGGGGAGTAGCTCACCAGATTAACCCAGAGATGAGAGTTGAAACTGGGGTCTCATTGAAGATACAGGCCCCTAACAAGGACCAAAGCAGGAGTGGATGGTGGAGGAGATTAACCCAGAGAGGAGAGTCCGAGCTGGGGTCCTAACAGAGCCAAGGCCATTAGACCCACACAAGAGCAGAAGGGGGAAGGTGGAGGCAATCAACCCAGAGAGGAGGGGCCGAGCTGGGGTACAGCTGGAGACACAGACCCTTAGAGTAAAACAAGGCAGGAGCAGAGACCAAAATTAACCCAGAAACAAGCTCAAATTGGGGTTTCGAAAGAGGCAAGGACCCTTAGACCAGGACCAGGGCAGGAGGGGAGAAGCAAACAAGATTAACCCAGAGACAAGATTTCAAACTGGGGTGTCACTGAAGACACAGACCCTTAACAAGGACCAGAGTAATGGGGGGCAGCAAAGGAATTTAACCCAGAGAGGAGGGGCCAAAGTGGGGATCCAACAGAGGCAAGGACCCCTAGACCGTGGGACCAGAGCAGTCCCACAAGAACCAGAGCTTGTCATTCTGTGATGTGGCACCGTGTTTCAAACTGAGCATGCCCAGAAGCGCTGAAGTTGCTAGTAACATCATCATCATCACCAACATCATCATCACCATCATCACCATCACCATCATCATCATCACTTTATTGCAGACTCTTAGTCCAGAGTTAAACACACAGCAATAAAAAAAATAAAAATAAAAAAAAAAACTTTGGATAAACCTAATTTTTGAGATTGGTTCAATCAACTGTTGGAATAAAAACTGTTTTACTGATAAATTCTTGCTCAAAGTCTGAGGAAATTCTGTATTTAAACTGTTAATAAAGGTTAGAAAACAGAGCAGAGCTGAGTCTCACTTCAAAATTAAAACAGAACTTTGAGGATTTTGGTCAAGTACCATCGTTTTTGTTTCTATTTCTAAGATTAAACTTTGTGAAATTGTCAAGTTTTGACCCTTGTTTACATTATGGTTGCTAGGTAACAGTTATGGAATTACCTCTACTTATGTCACATCTGCTGCCCGTGTCCAACCAGGAAGTAAAATTATAAACAACATTTTCAAAAACTGGACAAAACTAGACTTTTTTTTGGTCATATGCACTTTAAGATGAGCAACACGTGTGGCTGCAGCGACACAACACAGAATAAACAACTTAAATTAAAAAGAGACCTTAGATCAGGACCAGGGCAGGAGGGAAGTATCAAACTAGAGACCAGGGCCTGAACTGGGGTCCCAAAAGAGTCAGGAGTCCTTTAGTCCAGGGCTGGAGCAGTGGAGGAGATTAACCCAGAGAGGAGAGACCGAGCTGGGGTCCCATTGGAGACACAAGCCCTTAACAAGAACCAGAGCAGGAGGAGGCAGTGGAGGAGATTAAACCCAGAGAGAAGAGACCGAACTGGAGTCCCAAAAGAGGCGAGGACCTTTAGACCAAAGAACCAGGGCAGGAAGGGAGCAGCAAACCAGATTAACCCAGAGACCGGGGCCTGAACTGGGGTCCCAAAAGAAGCAAGAGTCCAGGGCTGGAGCAGGAGGGGGACAGTGGAGGAGATTAACCCAGAGAGGAGAGTCCGAGCTGGGGTCCCACTGGAGGGAAAGGCCCTTAGATCACACAGCACCAATATAAAGGTAGGACAAGGGCAGTGAACCAGAAACGTTGTTAGTGGGAGTGAGAGAGGACAGCAGAGAGAGAAGGACAAACTAAAACAGATTTAAAGCTATAGTACACGTATGTATAAATATTCTCTCGTCTCTCCCGCCCTCTCTCTTTCTCTCTCTCACTCGCCCTCTCTCCTTTCCTCTGTTCAACCCTCTCTACCCTCCCTCTCCCCTTTTACCTCTCTCTCCTTTCTTCTCCCTTCTCTCTCCCCAAGTCACTCCTATTATCTCTCTCTTCTCACTCTCTCTCTCTCTCTCTCTCTCTCCATGTTGTTGCCCCTAGCGACCTGGTGGCAGACACACGGATGATGTCACTCTTCAGATCACACGCCGTCACACACACATGTTGGGGTTCTATGCTTTTTGGGGACGTTACGTAGGTAAACTTGAAAAGGTAAATCTGTTAACTTGAAAACTACCACTTCATGACATCACAAGGTGAAACAGAGCATTTTGAGCTTTGGAGATGTAAACAGACTAATTATAAAGAGTTACTCAAACATGTGTGAATGAAACAAAACACAACTCCAGGTCTGTTTTTGATGAGGCTAAGAGTCCATTTAGGACCTTTACCTTAACCTTAACATATTCAAACCCAGATCTGAACTTTAAACCATGTAGTTGATCTAATAATAAAGAGTCTACCCCATATGGACCTGATTTTGTCCCCGTAAGGAAGGTGTGATGTGAGTGTGTACAGATTTGAGTCCCCACAGTGTGATAAATACCCGCCCGCACGCTCGTCGCTGTTGCACCATGTTTTTTTGTTTTTCTTCTTCACAAATCTCCAGAAGGAAACTCTCATTTGACTGTGACTTTTTGCGGCGACTTAAGTCCAAATCTTTTGCTCTTGTTCCTGACGCAACCCACGGCGCTCCCACGGAAACGCTGATGTAACCCTTGTAAATAGTGACAGAGGACGAGCACATTCACGCCCCTAATGGTTACATTCAGAGATTTTTTCTACCATTTTTCTGCTATATTTTCAGAGTTGTGTCGTGGTTAAGGGCCCTGTACCTGTTTTTGCCCCAAGTTTTTGAGCAAAACGTGTATGCAGCTGTGTACTATAGCTGTTCCATATAAATCGGTTGTGCAGCTTGTGTGTATGTGAGAGACATGAATTTGAATATTTTCAGTTATTTTTTCAGTTTGTCTGTCTCCTTTGTGCCCCTTAGTCAAGTTACGAGTCAGATCTGTGAAGAGGCGACCCCAGTCACAGTAAAAATGCATGCTTTGTTTTCCAAGTCATTTTGATCAATAGAAACACATGAAATGACATAAATGCTTTTATTTTAGATTATCTATTTACTGACTGAAATGTTACACAGTGGGGCTTTAAAATTCCTTTAACACATTTACAAGTTATTTCTGTGTATAATTCTATGACGCTTGCACTTCTCTGGTACTAATAAATACTACGTTCAGAGACAGGACTAACGTGATCGTGAATACACACTATATTCTAAATTAAACCACCTGCTTGTCTCCATGGAGATGTTATTACTTTGCCTGAAATGTTCCACAATATGACATTAAACTTGAAGGAAAAATGACATACAGGACCTTTCAGACGTCTTTATATTTGTGTATGACGTTTGTGTCCACTGCAGACTGAGCCTTTGGTTTATTTCTCGGTCTCATGTGTGTGTTCCATCAGGACCTGGTTCCGTCTGATATCTGAGGCGAGGCGTGTTTCTGTCGTGTTCATTTTGAGTCTGAGCTGCTGATTAACTGTCCTCGCTCCTACCTCAATACGCTTCAGTATAAACACTCACAAAATGGCGTCTCTGCTCCATAAATGCTCTACAGGATTTAAATAGGCCTGGTGTGCAGAGATGGGAGAGGAGACAAACGCTGTGCTCAAGTAAGAGCAGCATTACTTCAAAATAATATTACTCAGGAAGAAGTACAAAGTAGTGGTCCAGGAAATTACTCAATTAAGAGTAACTTAAAGAGTAACTGTCGGGACATAACATCTTATCTATAATTTAACGTTAATTTAAAGGAAATAAAAAATAATGAAATAAATAATGAAATAATGCACAAAATCTGGTATTTTCAAACAGTACATATATGGAGCCAAACTAAATCACATCTGGAGCTGCAAGAAACACAAATGTTCAAATTATTTCATATTGTCGACATAAAGCTCAAGTCACTTTAGACTTACTCACAGTGGGAAGAGGAACCACAACTTTTACTCAAGTAAAAGTACTGTTACACTGTACAATATAGTACTCGAGTAAGAGTACTGTTACACTGTACTATATTTACTCAAGTAAGAGTACTGTCACTTCAATAAAATATTACTCATGTAGGAGTAAAAGTGTGGTGCTAGAAAAGTACTCTGAAAAATACAATTTCTTCTTTCTTCTTTACAAAGTTACTCTAGTAAATGTAATGAGTACTGCCCCCCCCTGGTGGTTTAAAACAGTGTCTAAATTGGATGTGCTCAGGGGAGGGCATCTTCAGTCCCTCGTGTCACATACAGATGTGGAGATGGCAAATACAAGATTAAAATGTGATTTGGAGTTTTATGGGACGTTTTATTGCGAAAAGTGCCTCATGAACGAGCTGAATGAGTGACTTAAAAAAACACATTTATACAGCACTTTTCCACCTTCAAAGCTCAAAGCATCATCAAGGAACCACTCAGCCATTCACACATTCATACACCAGTGTACGCAGACGCTGGGCGCGAGGTGGGTTAAGTGTCTTGCCCAAGGACGCAACGGCAGCGTTCATCTGTGGGAGCTGGAATCGCACCGCCAACCTGTGGTCAGTGATATTTACCAGTGATATTCACGTCTAGAGCATGATTCGAACCACCAACCTTCAGATCAGTGGACAAACGCTCTACCAAGTGAGCCACTGTCGCCCCTACAGTAAAACCATGTAAATGTAAGAGGCTGGGAGCTGATAATGAGACTACACTGGGTTGAATGGACAGAGCTTTACATAGAGAGGCGAAAGTAACACTGGACTCCCACTGAATTAAAAACGACAATCCCACCTCACCCTGCGTTATCTCCGTAGACATGTAAGTGGATATAGCTATCACTGTGTCAGATGCCCTCCCCTCCTCCTGTATCCCTGTTGTGTTTAACTGAGATGTGAGCAGCTCAAATGTCTCTGGAACTGTATGTTAGATTTTGATTTTAAATTTTACTTTGCTTAACTATGTCCCCAATACGAGGTAAACATGCTCAAATCAAATATAACTTTTACTGATAACAATTATAATGCTGATTTAATTACAAAAACATGGGACACGATGTTCTATTTATTTATGTTATAAATTTTGGTTCTCAAGACGATTATCCAATCAGAAAGCAGAAAGAGCGTCACATGACTCTCTCATTTGGGTTGCCAGGTTCATGCTGAGTGAGACAAACTCGCATGCGTCCTTTAACTTGAACTGGAATTGGTATCGAGTATCAAGTATCGAGTCTATCAGTACCGTGACAGCGCTAGTGGGGGAGTGGACCTCGTAATTTGTGGGTTTTAGTTTTGGAGAATTCCTAAACTAAAACGTCATAATGCGTTGAGAATAGCGGCTTATGTGGTCTTTATGGGGCACACGGGCCCTGATGGATCCCTGATGGTTCCCTGATGATTCCCTGATATAGTGTGTGTGCGTGGGAGCGGTCTAATTCCTGGTGCATTCTCCGAGCTGACACAGGATAATCGCTGAAGCAGGATTCAGTCAGACTCTGGTTTATGGTCCCACTCTGCTCCAAAGAACTGTCCCTGAAAGATTTACTCTCCCTAAAGAAACACGGCGTATATCAGGAGTAAGGAGAGGGGAGGGCATCTGACTTTTACTGCTCTCAAGGCATATTATAATCAAATCTTTGTGTTAATGTACAGGCCTGGTTTAGTCCTGGTTTAGCTATTGTTCAGTCCTGGTTTTAGTCCTGGTTTAGTCCTGTTTTAGACCTGGTTTTGTCCTGGTTTAGTCCAGATTAAGCCCTTTCTTATAGTCCTGGATTAGTACTTTGCATGTTCTCCCTGTGTTCCCGTGGCAGAGTGGTTATCCTGTCTCCTCCCTTCAGTGAGGAGGTTGTGGGTGACACTCCTGGCATCTCTGAGTGGAGTTTGCACGTTCTGCCTGTGTTGCTGTGGCAGAGTGGTTAGCCTCTGCGTCTGATTGGTCGTCCTGTGTCAGATCTTCAGGATTAGTGGAGCTGTGCGTGGTCGTGGATTAAAGATCTTATCGTTGTGCAGAGGAATGGGACGGGGACGGTGCGGAGATAACGGAGATACGAGCATCGCTGTAGAGCCCATTCATCAAACTCAGACAGGAGCAGGCAGGAGCAGGCAGGAGCAGACAGGAGCAGGCAGGAGCAGACAGGAGCAGAGCCAGAGGAGCAGAGCCAGAGGAACAGATAGAAGCAGAGAGGAGCATGTGCAGACTATTGCTTTACATCAGACAACAGTGAAATTGAACAACAAGCAGAGGATAGGAGGTTTTGGAGACTTGTTTCTCGCAGTGTGAAGCTAAAAACACCAAACACTTGAGTCTGAGCTCTGCCTTTACACATGTACAAACTCTAGCGATCAGAAATAGTTTGTAAAGCAAAATATTAAAGGTGTACTCTGTAAGTGAGGAATAACTTTGGACCACTGCAAACTGTTTAAAGGGCCCATATTACTCTATTCTCTTCTTCTAATGTTGTTTCCTCATCACAAACAGACCTGGAGTTGTGTTTTGTTTTTTTTTCACACATATTAAACACACAAACCCTGCATTAGTTCTTTTCTTAAACAGAAAAAACCTTCCACCTTGTGTCATAATGGTAATACAGGAAGTGCTCCACTGTGTTTTTAAACTCCATACACCTTCACTAGAATCATTTGGATCATTTCAGCCTTGGAATTGTCAGTCTCTACTGAACTAAAGGCAAAAAGAGCTGTTAACTTGAAAACAGAGCATTTTGAGCTTTGGAGATGCAGACAGACTAATAATAAAGTGTTACTCAGAAATGTGTGAATGAAACAAAACACAACTCCAGGTGTGTTTCTGAGGAGGTAACAGCGTTAGAACATGTCTTAAAGCTCACCCGGTCCATGTTGTGTAATCTAGGCCTTTAAAGTGAGCTGGTGTGTGCGTCGCTGTCCGTGGTGCTGATCCTTCACACAGGCCTGCTCCTGAATGAATTAGCTGCTTTTCTCCTCGCGGTCGATAACGTCTCATCACTCCAAACATCAGCTCTGATTTCCCACTCCATTCCTCTCCATGAACGTAGCGTGGCGCATTCAGGGACCTCTCCTGGGACGCGAGGATATGAATTATAACTGTGGACATCCGCCGCTCGCATGTTTATGTGCGGTTTGTGGTTCTGGGGTTAAGGCTGAAAGATTAATCACAAGTGAATCTAAATCATAATTTGAATGGATGTAAGTAACCAATCGCGAAGGAGCAGTTTTTGAAGCGCCGTAGTTTCCTCAACAAACAAAAATATCTCCCAATGTATTTTTTATAATAATTTTAATAATAAGGGTCGGGATTAAGACTGTCTAAAGTATCGAAAATCAGATACTAATTGATACTAAAAGTAGTATCGAAACTAGATATTTGAGCAGGTATCGATACTAAAAAAGTCCCATTCACTTTTCATTTTAGTAAATTCATTTACTTGATTTTGTAGCATGAGGAGTCCCCTTTAACTCCTACATGAGTTAATTTGTAACCTGGTCTAGTCCTGGTTTTAAATCTATTCAGACTTGAGTACCTCATATTAAAACCATTGACCTTTGCTCTGCTCTCGTTGCGCTACATTCACTGACAGTAGGAAAAAAAACCTCTCCTCTCACACTCAAGTAAATTGCACAATGGGTATTTTTAACTTCCTACATTTGAGAGCCAGTATCTGTACTTTCTACTCCGCTGCATGTTTGAAAAGTACTGAGTTTTTTGAGGGGTTATTTTTGAGCGTATCCATGGTGACGTCTTGGCTAAATGTTCTGAGTTATTTCCCAGCTTTGACAACATTATATACAAATAAAACTAGACTAGAAAATGTATCTAAAAACGCTTCTGTTGACTCTCCGTGCTAAGTCACTCCCCCTCAGAGCGATAAAACTAGACTAGAAAATGTATCTAAAAACGCTTCTGTTGACTCTCCGTGCTAAGTCACTCCCCCTTCAGAGCGATATCACAACACAATCCACGTGCATCTTGCTAATGAAACTACTGCACATCAGGTTTGTGAAGTTGTAGTGTACAGTTTTGTGTCATGTTTTTGTATATTTATGGAGAATTGTCGTGTGGGAGCATGGGTGACGTAGGCTTGTGGGCGGAGCCTTGTACAGAATCATACTGCTATCCGTAAGGAGGGTTCGAATAGGGTCCAGGAGAGATCGCTAGGTTAATCTTGAGGCATGTTTTTAATAACAGGGTAGACAGCTTCAAAAGGGAGATTTTGTATAATTCCCCTCTTTAAAAACAGCTCCCATCACTCCCACATCTCCTGTCCGCGTCTCCTGTCCGCGTCTCCTGTCTGCGTCTCTGTCTGCGTCATTTTCTATAATTCCCCTCTTTAAAAACAGTTCCCATCACTCCCATGTCTCCTGTCTGCGTCTCCTGTCCGCGTCTCCTGTCTGCGTCTCCTGTCTGCGTCTCCTGTCTGCGTCTCCTGTCTGCGTCTCCTGTGTTGCCTTCAGTGGCTGTGTGTAAATCCTGGCGCTGTTATAGATGAAGTGTCTGCATTAATCCTGTTCTAATCCACTCCACGGGGACGGCCTGCCCTGTGTGAGCTCAGGAGGAGACACTGGACTGAGACAGACACCAGAAAGTACAGAAGAGGGGTGTGCTAGTACTAGTAGGAGTAGTTTTAGTAGTGGTGGTAGTAGGAGTAGTAGTAGTAGTAGTAGTAGTAGTGGTGATAATAGCGGTAGTGGTAGTAATGGTAGTAGGAGTAGTAGTAGTAGTGGTGGTGGTGGTGGTAGTAGTAGTAGTAGTAGTAGTAGTAGTAGTAGTAGTAGTAGTAGCACAAGCAGTAGTAGTAGTAGTAGCAGTAGCAGTAGTAGTAATAGTAGTAGTAGTAGTAGTAGTAGTAGTAGTAGTAGTAGTAGTAGTAATTGTAGTAGTAGTAGTAGTAGTAGTAGTAGTAGTAATTGACTACAGTTACTACTACTACTAGTAGTAGTGGTGATAGTAGTGGTAATAGTAGTAGTAGCAGTAGCAGTAGTAGTAGCACTAGCAGTAATAGTAGTAGCACTAGTAGTAGTAGTAGTAGTAGTAGTAGACTTAAATATTGATCAGACAGTGAGGCTTTGTTAATAGTACTAGTAGTAAAGTAGGCTGTAGTAAATGTTTCCTGTATTCTCTTGTATTTATACTTCTGCTGTGATCGTTAAACTAAAGCCGCTGTGGAGCTCCGTGTGTGACTCTGTGACGTGTCCTCAGTTACAACAGAAGAATCATCTCCACATTCAAGTCTCAGCTCCTTCACCTTTTCAAATGTTCTAGAATCCAGAGAATTGGTCCAAATGTGTCCAGTGTTAAATAAACTACACTGTAAACTGCAGACACAGGCTCAAAGTTTGTGTTAAATTCACACTGTCCAGGCTCCGTGGAGGGGTCACTCTGTCGCCTTCTTCACTCTGCCCCAGTCTGCAGCCCTGATAGGTTCTTTGGCTTTACAATGTTTTCACACTTGAATATTTCATCATCTCTCCATCTCTTATTCTCTCCTTCCTTCTCTCTTCCTGTCTTTCCTTCCTAGATTATAAAGCTTAGTTTTGTTCATTTATTTCTACAGGGAGAGTCCAATGAGAGAACCACACTCTTTATCATGAGCGCCCTCTTTCCTCCCTGATTCCTCCTCCTCCGCTCTATTTCCTCCTCTCTTTTCTCTCCCTTTCCTCTCTGTTTCCTCCTCCTCCTCCTCCGCTCTGTTTCCTCCTCTCTTTCCTCTCTGTTTCCTCCTCTCTTTCCTCTCTGTTTCCTCCTCTCTTTCCTCTCTGTTTCCTCCTCTCTTTCCTCTATGTTTCCTCCTCTGTTTTTATCTCTGCTTTCTCCTCTGCTCCTCCTCCACTCTTTCATCTCTGCTTCCTCCTCCTCTCTTTCATCTCTGCTTCCTCCTCTCCTCCTTGCTTTCCTTTCTGTTTCCTCCTCTGTTTCCTTCTCTCTTTCCTCTCTGTTTCCTCCTCTCCTCTTCCCCCTCTCTTTCCTCTCTGCTTCCTCCTTTCCTCCTCCTCCTCTCTTTCCTCTCTGCTTCCTCCTCCTCCTCTTCTCTTTCATCTCTGCTTCCTCCTCTCCCCCAACTTCTCCTCCTCTCTTTCCTCTCTGCTTCCTCCTCTCCTTCTCCTCCTCTCTTTCATCTCTGCTTCCTCCTCTCCTCCTCTTTCTCCTCCTCTCTTTTATCTCTGCTTCTTCATCTCCTCCTCCTCCTCTTGTCTTTCATCTTTGCTTCCTCTCCTCCTCCTCCTCCTCTCTTTCATCTCTGCTTCTTGGTCTTCTCCTCCTCTTGTCTTTCATCTCTGCTTCCTCTCCTCCTCCTCCTCCTCTCTTTCATCTCTGCTTCTTCGTCTCCTCCTCCTCTTGTCTTTCATCTTCCTCCTCCTCCTCCTCCTCCTCTGTCAGAACTCGTCCAGACTCAACATACAGATTCAGAGGAAGTTGGACATAATCACAAGATTTGTGTTTTTGGCATGAAACGAGTCGCCGCGGTGACAGATGACAACAGCGTGACGCCCGGACGCTAAGGCTACGCTAATGCTACGCTAACGACCGCCGCCGGTCTGAGCCGCACGCTAACGAGGACGGCCATTAGAGCCAAATGACATTTTAAAAACCTGGGGAAAACCGCGGGGAAAAGAGGGAGAGAAAGAGAGAGAGAGATATGAAGAGAATGAGAAGATGCCCCATGAGTGTGTGTGAGAGAGAGAGAGAGAGAGGAAGTTGAAGGGAGAGGTAGAGAGAGAGAAAAGGTGTTGGGAAAGGGGGAGCGAGGGAGCGAGAGAAAGAAAGAGAGGGAAATGAAAGAGAGATAGAGAAAGTCAAATGGAGAGGTAGAAAAGATAGAAAGGGTGGTGAGAGAGGGAGAGGAGGAGAGAGAAAGAGAGGGAGACGATGCCATGAGAGAAAGAGAGACAGAGAGAGGGAGAGGGGGAGAGAAAGAAAAGAAAATGAAGAGGATAGGTGGAGAGGGGATAGAGTGGTAGAGAAAGTGAGTAAAATAAGAAAAAGAGAAGGGTGAGATGAAAGATATAAGGAGAGAGGATTTGAATATTGTGTTGAGGGGATGAATGACCTCTTTATAATGGACAGTGTGGAGCCTGTTAAACATGAGCTCCAATAATGTCTATTTAATGTACATGTTTATAATATATATATATATATACATATA
>KN471546.1:64567-78405 GCA_000787095.1 Periophthalmodon schlosseri | reverse complement strand
AATAATAGTATTTGTTTATTATACCACTACACTAGTATATAGTTATGTGATTTTTTTCAGTAGGCTATTGATTCTTGCTTAAATGAGCATCTAGTTTCAATATTAGTTTTATGTAACAGGTTAATAAAAATTCATACTTTTTTAATCACCATAATATGATCAAATTCCATCAAATAAGTTATTTTGCTGTTATTATTTGATTTGTGTACCTGTGATGCTGTGAGAATTTGTTTTGGTGTTGCCAAGCAACGTGCCGTCAGAGCTGTGCAACTTTCTCTGAGGTAAGACCAGTGGTGTTACTTAATTAAAAGTACAGATATGGTGTTTTTACTTCTGATCTATTGCAATTGTATTGTATATGTAACAGTTAGAAATGTACAGTACCAGATAAATGCATTTATGTTGCTAAATGGAATGTGTTTACATTTGAATCTGCCATATTTTGGAATGTTGTGTATTATTGTTATTTGAAATCAAATGCAATAGGAGAGCACTGCAACTTTCTCTGAGGAAGATTGGTTGGACCGCCTCACACTCACAGCACTTTGTGATTTCCCTATTTCCTATTCTATTTCCTATTTTACAATGCAAAGTTATGTCAAATGGGTGGACCGGTTACATTTAGTATTGATTAGTATGTGATTTTCAATACTTCTGACAACCCTGCAGGCTATATTTTGTATTTGTAAATCAAAGTATTTTTTTCAGGCTTAATAGAATGCATGCCCTTATTTAATGTTATCATAGTTTAAACTATTACTATTATTCTTTGTTTAATGTTGCACCATAGCGCCCAGGCTTGTTCCTGTTTGTGAATTTTGATACCTGACAATGGCAATAAAATTACTCTGCAACATTCAGTGGTGGAAAAAATACAGCAAATTTGTACTTAAGTAAAAGTACAGTTACATGGCTAAAATTTACTCAATTACAAGTGCAAGTACTGCTTCCAAAATTGTACTTAAGTAAAGTAAAAAGTATGCATGAAAAATGCAACTCAAAGTACTAGCAACATTTTTGATTTAACGTTTATATAAATTAAAATGTTTAAAGCTGAATTTAGTCATTTCAAACTCAATCTGCATATTGTTTGAGCTCTGGCCATCAGATGAGATGATGCAGTGCTGTTATGTGAGGTTGTCTGTATAAAGAAGAGCAGAGACAGAGGTGGACTGGGACAGTTGGGACTTGTACAGTACTTAGTAACTTATGTAATGGCTAGAATTACTGATTTACCAGTACAGGTACAGATTTAAATATCTAATAAAAAGTACAATTACCCCAAAACTCTACTACATTAACGAGTACTGCTAACATTTATTGTTTTCAATACCAAAAAAGCTTAAATACAGTGCCACAGGCATATTTTTAAATGATATCTTCCAATCTTCACCAACCGTGACCCTCAGTGCCTCATGATCCCTGAGGCCTACCATTTTTGGAAACAGTAAAAGAATAAAGCTAATAAAGGCCAAAATGATGAGTCCATTGACAAAAGAATCACTGAAACTCTCTTTAACAGGAACTTCACGAGCAGCTCTGCATTTCTAGTGCAGAATGATTCATGGAGATGGAAAGTTTTGGGTTTTTTTATTTTATTTTTTATTTAACCTTTATTTAACCAGGAAAGCACCCGTTGAGATCGAAATATCTTTTTCAGGGAGGAACTGGCCAAGAGGTCAGCAACACATATCAAGAGCATTTACGAATGAACAACAGATAGAACAAACAGTTTCAAACGTTACAGGCAAAGCAATAACATGGAGACAAACAGATGACCTGCCCATCACCAGGTTCAGTTATGAGTCAGGTCTGTGGAGAGGCAAGCCTGCTTACAGTAAGGATGCAGTGTTTTGTCTTTAAATAAAACCTGTAACAAAATAACACATCCTATTTTAGTTTACTTTAGGTGAAATGTAAAATATTTTGACTAACATATATCCTTATTGTGCATTTGATATGATAGTATTTTAATATACATCTTCCCCCTTGCAGTTCTATTAGCTTTGAGTCAGCTCTGTGGAGAGGCAAGCCTGCTTACAGTAAGGATGCATGTTTTTCAAGTTTTTTTTTTTTTGCTTAATAAAACCATAAAACCTAATAACACATCATTTTATTTTAGTTTATTTTTTGGGTGAAATCTAAAATAATTTGACAAACATGTATCCTTGTTGTGAGCGCACTTGCCTCTCCACAGACCTGACTCATACCTTGGCCTGGTGGATATTAGATTACAGCTCCGGGTATAGCCTATTGTCTGTAGTTATTTAATGTGTTTAGATGAAATTGTGAAGTATTTTAATATATGGCTTCCCTCTTGCATTTACGAGGCAGGTCTGAGGAGAAGCAAGCCCAAGCCAAGGCATGTTTTTCAAAGTGTTTTGCCTAATAAAGCCTATAATATAACACATCCATTTATTTTAGTTAATTTTTGAGTGAAATCTAAAATATTTTGACATACATGTATCCTTATGTGAGCAGGCTTGCCTCCCCACAGACCTTAGCCTAATGGATGGCAGGTTGCAGCTCTGGGTACAGCACATACCTTCTGAAATTATAAAGTATTTTACATTTTCAGCTTTCATAGTTCTTGCTTGTAGCTCTATTTTTTTTTCTAAATCTCTATAAGGTACCAGCACTAAATATAGGCCCATGCAGCAGTGACCAGAGATGTCTGTTGTCATAGAAACTGTTCTCTGTCCTGCAGTGGAGAGAAATTAGATTTTAAAAGTTACAAAACAAAAGTGAAGCGTGCAATTAGGTTTGACATCTGATGGGGAGACAAAGAGTGTTACGAAACCAAATTTAAGAAGATTAAAGCATAAATCTTATCAGCCTAATACAATTGTAATGTAGACTGTATCCTGCCATAAGCCATATGTCCCAATGTAATATGTTATAAACAGCACCACTGGCTCCACAACCAGCTCATAAGCTATTTGCAGAGGTGGGTAGTACTCAGTTACATTTACTCAGTTACATTTACTTGAGTAACCTTTTGAAGAAATGGTACTTTTCAGGATACTTTTCTAACAGCAAACCTTTACTCCTACTTGAGTAATATTATTTATTATTTAGGTCGTAGTATTCTTAGTAAAAGTTTTGGTTCCTCTTCTCACTGTGAGTAAGTTTACAAGTGACAAAAGCTTTATGTTGACAATGTGAAATGATTTGAACATTTGTGTTTCTTGCACCGCTCCTTCAGATATGATTTAGTCTAATTTTTGTGTCTATTCTTTGAAAATACCAGATTTTATTCTCAAATTTCTATTCTTTGAAAATACCAGATTTTATTCTTCAAATTACATTCACTTCAAATTATAAATCAGATGTTACGTCCCAACAGTTAGTCTTTAAGTCACTCTAGACTGAGAAGTAGTTTTCCCAAATACTTTTTACTCTTACTTGATTAATTTCTTGGACCACGACTTTGTGCTTTATTTATATTATTTTGAAATTATGTTACTCTTACTTTGACTACTCTACACCCTCTGCTTATTTACATTTTAAAGGTAATTTTGTTTGTATAATATTTATGGTGGAGGGTCTATCACCTTTTTCTCTAATGATCTAATGATTTGCTTTGGTGAAATAGAATGTATTTTGTGGCTTCTTTAACAACAAGTAAATGGGTAGTACAGTTACATTCACTCAAACTGTTGTCATGCTTCTGATGTATTGCTATAATTTCACCTGAGTCTTGTCACTGAGGCTAAAACAAACTATAATGAAATGCATGTCCCTTGTAAGGAACTCTATTTAACGAAGCCCCAGTCCAGACATATTGTATAAGCAGCTCCTGAGGTCAAAATAAGTCCTGAATGTACTGTCTGCATCATTTATTGTCCGATATCAGGAAGTGCACGTTAGATTGCTAGTTGTTTTAGCTTTACCATCAAGGCAAAACTCTGCTCTGGTCTCTGAAAGTTGTTAAAGTCGCGGTGAATACATAAGCAGTGGTGGAACGTAACAAAGTAAAAGTAGTAAAGTACTGTACTTAAGTATACATTTTAGCTACCTGTACTTTATTTAAGTAGCTTTTAAATTTTTACTTTTACTTCACTACATTTGAGAGCAGGTATCTGTACTTTCTGCTCCTCTACATTTTTGGACTGGACTGAAAAGTAAAAGCATTTTTTATAACTGTTTAAGACCAGCTCAAAAGGCTGGAGGGTTTATTTTTAACTTGTTCATAGTTTGAGCAAACAAAAAGATACAAATAAAAACAGCTAGAAAAAAATAATCGATTCAGTTGTTCCTGTTGAATAAAATTCAGCACAAATCTGTATCAAAATCATTATATTTGAATCTTTATTATATCTGAAAATCTGTGCCAAATACTTTTTACTCTTAAGTACTTTAATACTTTTACTTCAGTAGATTTTTTAGGTGATATTTTTACTTTTGCTTGAGCTTTTTTTTTTTTTTTGCTCCGGTATCTGTACTTTTATGAGTACTTCCACCACTGTGCGTAAGGTAAATGAGGAATAACTTTGGACCACTGCAAACCTTTTAAAATTAACTACTTCTGTTTTTCACATTTTTAAGACAGTAAAAATCAGGTACAGCGCCTTTAATGAGGAACAACGTGTGACCTTTAGTGTCTGGGGACAAACATGTTCTGAAATGCATGAGATTCTACCACATTGGTTTAACACTGTGACGTTGATGCTCCTGGATGTGTCTGAATGGTGCACTAATCTAAATGTGAAAATATCTACTTGCAAAAATCAGTGCTTATTCATTCTCTAAATTGTGTCATCACCTGTGGTAAAAATACTGAGTACACTTCCCTGTGGCCACCAGCAGAGGGCGTGCCATACCTTGGATTCACTGCTGAACTCTGCTGTTGTCATGGTGACCGGGTTTTCTGACGCACAATGCACACATTAACAAATATAGACAAAAAAGTGTTAAGATTGTCTGAAAACTCAAGAATAAATACAACATTTACTGAAACAACACATTTTCAGGAGCCTGTGATCAATACAAGTGTTCATGGTCCTGTTTAGGTGTTTGATTTTCAACAAAAAAATGTGAGAGTGACTAACTGAAACTTATGCTATGCTATCTTATGTTAGCTGCTTGTGATTGTAATTTCATGTGTGAGAGACTTGTTTAACTGCACAAATCAGCTCACCTGTTGTAGTTCCAGCAAAGTCAGCTCTTTCTGGTCAGATTGTGTTAAGTCTCATTTGAGTAACAGAGCTTCAGACAAAGTAGTGCTTTCTGTTAGCTTCACACCCCCAGGGAATGTTGATGATATCAGCTGCAAAGTTTCAATAGAAGCCTGGATCATAAGACAATAATAATGTATGGTTATAAAGCATATCACTGGTTTAGTCCTGGTTCAGTCCTGGTTTAGTCCTGATCTATAGTTCTGGTCTAGTCCTGATTCAGTCCCGGTTTAGTCCTAAAGACCAAGACTAAAGTCTTGGTCTTTAGTCCTGGTTCAGTCCTGGTTCAGTCCTGGTTTAGTCCTGGTTTAGTCCTGGTCTATAGTCCTGGTTTAGTTCTGGTTAAGTCCTGGTTTAGTCCTGGTCTAGTCCTTGTGGATACCTACATGAGCATTGTGGGTAACCTTACTTTGTCTAGTAATGTTACTATCTAAAGAAAAGTTTGAGTAATACTTAAACTTTGTGAGTAACATTACTGAGTTACATTATTTTGAAGTAACAGTTCTGTTTTTGTCTTCTCTACAAACCTCTGATTTTACATTATTTAAACCTCTGAAATAACAGTGCCAATATGGAGAGAGGGCTCTGGCTGCAGACCTCCACCCAGAAGAGCCTCATGTGACTTACCTCCACCCACAGCTAAAAGTAAACAAAGAGCGGCCATGCCAGAAGACCACCAAAGTCCACTGTTTCCTGACCACTGTTTTCAATGTAACATCACAAAATTTAACATTATTTTGCACTGAAGACAAGCCCAAATCCTTTTCCTAACCCTAACCATTACAGATATGTGCCTAATGGTGACACTACATCTAATATGCTTATGCTATCTGTATTTACACCAGTGTTGGCTAAATGTTGACATATTCCTTGCCCTACTCTGCTTGCACATCCCTATGCAAGCAGAGAAGGGCAGAGACTACACTGTAAAACCAGAAAGGGTAAATTAATGGTAAATTACAGGGAATCTGCAAGTAATTTACTGTCATTAAACAAGCAGTTGTTACTGTAGCAACAATAACTGTACTTTAGCCTATAGAAGTCTACAGCTACAGTGTACAATAACTGTACTTTACAATATACAAGTCTACTGCTACAGACCATAAGTGTATACGGTAGATTACTGTTTTTATATGTACATTCACAGTAAGATGCCGTTTCGCATTTTCTTGGTAAATTACAGTATTTTCACCATACAATGATAAATGTACTGTAAATGTGCTCAAATACCACGACTAGTACCCAGAATATGCAAAGCCATGCCCCACACAAACCAATAATGCGCAGAACAAGATATTTCAAGCTAAAACCCATTTATTAAAACAACCAACAGGTTTAATTAGCCATATCTTACAGATAATGTGCAGTTAACATCTTGAGATGAGATCCACAGATTAAGTCTTTTAGGTCATTCTGCTGCCCCTTTAATCTTCAGTTAGTCCTGCTCTTGGCAGTGATGCATCTTATCTAAAACCCACAACAAGACAAAGTAATTAGTCCAATTATTTAAATGCTATAATAATCAAATGCATATATGTATGTAATATGTTACTTGAAAGAGTGGGGTGAAACTCCTACCTCTGGATTATGTGGAGAGTCCCACATCAGGCTGGAGTTGAACTTGTAGTAAGAAACACTCATTCAAACACTGTCTGCTTTGAATACTTCCATGGTCCTGCTGGAGAGATGGCTGCTTTGAAATGTTTCACTCTGATTTTCCCCCTCTTTTTCAAAGCAGTGTCTTTCCCTGGATGCACATGGGGATTTACAGTAGTACAGTTAAAATACAGTTGTCACTGTATTGCTCATTTCCTATTGCAGCTGACCCAGAATGCATTGCGATTTACCATATAGTACTGTTTATAGTAAAATACTGTTGGGATTTGGCTGTTAATTTACAGCAAAGTCTTGTGCTCAAAGTTAATTTCAAATGAGGAAACTTTTAGAAATGTATCTGGGATTAAATCTTTGAAGTGCTGATACGTGCACAAAATGGAAATGAGATTTATCATCTTTAATAATATTTAAGAGCGAACTAAGGCAACGACTGATAAAATGTGTCATTAAATTAAGTACGGAAAATAATGAAAAAGTGGGGCCATGTTGATGGAGGTACAACCTGGTGGAGGTCTGCGGCGCAGGGTTCTCTGGGTAGAGGTCTGCAGCCACAGTCTGTTGAATACTGGACCTCTCATAACTGGCTTAGAAACAGAGAATTGTGTTGTTGTGCAGGTTGTAGTTCTTTAAAAATAACTCTTGAAAAACAATCTGGTTAATTCGAAGCTGTATAGTTGGAAAAGAAGATGAAATCGTGCCTCCTGCGTGCGTCAGAGCCTCTGTGGTCTCATTACACTGTTTTACTGCTGCATTGTCCTGTCCAAACTCAGGACAGCCACTTATCACACAAGCCCCATAAGCCCCATAACAGCATGTAACAGGTGACAGCTCTGCATTCATCTCCAGTGATGGGAAGAATACTTTCACAGAATACTGAATACCCGAATTAAAATGTATTTTGTAATGTATTCTGATACATGGTCCAATCAGAGTGCTGTATTCTGAATACTCTGAATACTTTCACACCAACATGCATTAAATTAAAGTGTAAAAACACAGCATAAAAAACAGCCTTATGTTTTATCACTGTTTATTTTGCATTTATTTATCACTGATCAGAGAAGGAAAAATCATTATATTTGAATAAGCCTAAACTATGTGATCAAGTACCGCCACATATTCCTTTGGTTTTAAAAAAGTAACTGTATACTGAATATCACCAAATGAAAAAGTAACTGTACTACAGATACTCAGGTACTCAGAATTCACAATACGTATTCTCGGTACATATTTTTAGTTACTCCCCAACACTGTCTGTGTAATCCCTCAGTCGTCCAGGTCTGATTCATAGTAGAAGCCAAAGTTAAATCTGTCAACTGGACAAAAAGTTGTATGAGTGGAGACATTTCGCTGCTCATCCAAGCCGCTTCTTCAGTTCTGGTCAGATCACTAATGGACACTGTCTTATATCTATCTGAAGGGAGGAGCTCACTACACTGAAACTGTAAACAGCTATTGTTTACAGTTGTGAACAGGTGATGTCTGAGGCCCCCATTCCTGTTCAAGGAAGGATTTTCAACAAAAACTGCTTCTTTAACTCCCCTCTCAAACCATTTCTTTTCTCTGGATAAGATCTGTACCTCACTGTCTTCAAAAGAGTGTTTGTGGCTTTCAGATGGAGATGTACGGTGGACTGGGGTCCAGAGGAGCTCTCGTGCCGGTGTTGGTACATTCTCTTATGGAGTGGCTGTTTTGTTTCTCCAATGTACCACTCGCTGCACTCTTCACTGCACTAAATGGAGTAGACCACATTACTTTGTTTATGGCTTGAGGTTTTGTCCTGGTGAACCAGTTTCTGTCTTAAAGTGTTTGTAGGTTTGAAATAGACTGGAATCTCAAACTGTCTGAAAATTCTCTGAAGTTTTTCAGACACACCAGCTGTGTAAGGAATAGTTACACCTCTCTTTCTAGGTTCAGATTCCCTTTTGTCCTATTTTTTAGCTCTCTTAGATCTATTGAAGGCCCATTTTAGATAGCCATAAGCCGTCCAGTTGACAGATTTAACTTTGGCTGCTACTGCTGCTAGCTCCAGTGATGACAGACTGACCCAAATGCTGTTCAAATCAGTCTGCACAAGGTGGAGAACCACAAACAAAAATTGAGAATAAATAAATTATAAATAAATAAATAAGTGCTGATACTTTGAAATAAAATTGCCCAACTAAAATTAAAATGTAGCCATCCAAATTGAATATATTTATAAAAATACTGGGCAGGAATACAGAAAATGTGAGGGACCACCACCTGCTTGTCTCCATGGAGATGTTATTACTTTACCTGTAGGTTTCACAGTATGGCATTAAACTTTTCTCCATAGAGACAAGTAGGTGGCACCATCAAGTCAAGCTAAAGATCATTTCTGTGAAAAGGTGATCCTGCTCACAGTCAGAATGCATGTTTCAAAGCATTTTTGATCAATTCACATGTAATTAGATACATGCTAAATATAGAATTAATGCCACATATTGTGGAACATTTCAGTCAAAGCAATCTCCATGGAGACAAACTGGTGGCAGGTCCTCCTTAAAAAATGTTACACAATGTGCCTTTAACTATATGCAATCCTTAACCAGGCACTTAAGAAGACTTATAATTGTATTTACTCAAGTAAATATGACAGAGTAACTCTTTATGACCCTGGCCTGTGATGGCCGAATGTGAACCCAACGCTCAGGTTTAATCCAGGCTTGCATAAGCCTGACTGTCAGGATGGAGCCACATGTTATCAGTTATCCAGGACCCAGAGCCCGGCTTACACAGAATGGTGACCTCCACGTTTACAATCACAAATGTTCCAACCAAAGCCAAGACAGGACAAACAAGTAAGGGAGAGGCTGGAGGGAAGAAGAACTTCCTGACACATTTTGTGGATACTATGAGATTTACTTATATTTTTAAAAAAATCCCCTTCAGTTCAATGCTAATATTTTGAACCCATCCATACTGTTTAGATTACATTGAAGTCACAAGCATTTCAGAACTTTTTAGCTCTGAACTACAAACCATTCAAACTGTGATTTTGGTTCCGTTTTGAATAATCAGTCACCAGATTAGATATTGGAAGCTTTTAGCGAATGAATGTTCCATTGTCTGTTCCTAAGTGCCATTCCCAGTTTGTGCTCAGTGCATCAGGTCTGTGTTTTTGAACAGACTCATGAGGGAAAATGAAAATAAACACATTTACACAAACATGTAACATTTTATGTCCCAGATAAATATATGTTTTTCTTGGTGAGAGTGAAAAGTTAATTAGTGATCTTTACTTCAACTTCAGATACATTTGTGAGCCTTGCTATGGATATTAAAAGCTGAATTGGCAAATATCAGTTATAGGCCACGGCAGCAGACCACATATCGATATTGGCTCGAAAAATCCATATCCCTGGTGGCAAGCTACTTTTATAGCTACAGCTGCCCTGACAAGAGCATTGTGCATTCTGCACTACGGCCCCTCCTAAACCAGCCTGTGACACATCACACAAACATAATACGGACCAAAAGTCTTGCCTAAAAGCACAATAGCAGTATGTAAAATTCACAGGGGATGGAACTATGACCCTTTTCCAGTTTTGTACTAGACGATATATGTTTATTGATCTTTCGTCTGTAAAATTCAGCTCTTTAAAACATCAAACTACAGTACAATAACAAAACATGAATGCATTGCGCCGCCCCCCCCCATAACGGCGTAATGACAGTGCCGCTGACTGATCCAAATGCTTGTGACCGCTGAACCAGGGCCAGTGAAATGAGCTTTTGTTTATTTGGTCGAGGCTCGTGAAGTGTTGGGACATTGCATTGGAGGTACTGTGATGTTTACTGTTTACTGGGGGATGGAATCAAATAGGGTTGTCAAAAGTATTGAGAATCAGATACTAATCGATACTAAAACTAGTATCGAAACTAGGTTTTGACACTAAAAAAGTCACATTCACAGGACAGAAATGAACCTTTCCTGAACAGCTTTAGAATGATCTTGAGCTTATCAGAACATTCACAGGACAGAAATGAACCTTTCCTGAACAGCTTTAGAATGATCTTGAGCTGTATCAGAACAAGTATAAGACACATAGACTAGTACACGCCCATGGACCACTGTGGAACATACCTGGACGACTGATTACACAGATATAAGGCCACATGGGAATAGAAAAGAAAGTACTATTATTTAATGTAAAAAATCACATTATATTGTCTAAATAAAGAATGTTTTTTATTATCATTGTGGTATTGAAATTGATATTGAGTACTGAGTCTATTCCTAGAGTTTGAAATTTTAGTAGCGTGACAACACTACAAGCAAATAAAATAAAACCACCAGGTTAGATTAATTCCGCTAAAACAATTTAAAATCTAGCTAAAAAAATGACCCACCATTTTGGTGAAGTTTCTAAGTTTACTTCCTGGTAGGGCCCGGGCAGCAGATGTGACATATGTAGAGGCCATTCTGTCACTGTTACCTGGCAACAAACAAGGGCCAAAACATTGGTCTTATCTTATTCTTATATCTTATTATTTGACAACTAAATGTCACTAACTCTACTTTGTTAAATGAATGTTTAAAAGTGTCCCTTGTGCATAAATTGTCCCTGCATTTTGGATATAATTTTGACATAGAGGGATTCATTTTTAAAACCCAGTGCTACTTCCTGTAACTTTGTACTTTTTGTCATGTTTTCTTCACAAACTGCCACTGGACTGATGTAAAACTATGATATATATTTACCACAGTTACTACCTCATCAAACAAAGTAATAAAATATATATGAAAACCTGTGATATGCACTGGTTCCTGATTTTTTTCCATGTATTTGAGCAAAATGTGTCTTGCCCCAGTACAGATATATTGTATAAACAGCTCTTCAGTAACTCTGCTATACTGTCTGCATCTAATTATAAAGCATTTTATTGTTTGATAATCAGGAAGTTGTTACAACTAGCACGCTAACACATTATACCCTCACAGCAAAACTCCGCTCTGGTCTCTGAAAGTTGTGAAAAGCACTTATAAACTCATCATGGTGAATAATTAGGATGCTTAGAATCCATGAGGTAAGTGAGGAATAACTTTGAACCACTGCAAACCGTTTAAAATGAAATAGTTTTGTTTTTCAGCTTTTAAAAATCAGGTGCGGCGCCTTTAATCAGGTCATCTGTCATCATAGATCTTGAAATGTGATTGAATAAAAAAAAAAAATCTGTTTTTCTCTAATGTTAAAACTGAAAACAGCATTTATTCAGTTTTATTTTTGCCCGTGACTTGTGATGGACAGTCCCTCCATGTTCCCTTCAGAGACATACAGCTGCGGACTAAAAGGGGAAAGAAGCCTGCTGACAAATCAACCTGCACTGAATCACTAACTCCACAGGGAGCCAGAAAATATTACATTCATTTGTTATGTGCACAGTCCAATATGTTATGTGTTTTTATGTTTTTATGTGACCCAAACCCAAAACATAAATACACCATAGGATAGTCCTGACCAAGACTAGCTCAAGATCTGGAGATGGGTCCCACTGGTCCTGACAGGTTGTCCCAGCGGCACTGGTTGAAGAATGGGTCAAATGCACAAAATGAATTTACCTCACAAGTGATAACTAAAGTACACCTCACCTTAGATGGCATGATGGCTGCAAGATGTTTTTATGTGTGGAGTTTGCATGTTCTACCTGTGTCTGGGTGGGTTTCCTCTGGGCACTTCAGTTTGGAATGTTCCGCAGTTTGGCATTAAACTTTACTTACCAATCTTCATGGTGGATAGATATAGACAGAGTAACAGGAGTGACAAGTAACAGGTCAGATCTGTGGAGAGGTGACCCTGTTCTCAGTACGAATGCATGTAACAAAAAATAAAAAAATATATACATTTTGGAATATTCCAGGCAAAGCAATAACATCTCCATGGAGACAAGCAGGTGTTGACCCCACCACCCAAAGTTTAACTTTAATGTTCACTGATTGCTTTTCAGATGTGAAGAAAAGATAAATTTGTGTTAGTGACAAGATCCATTATCTTGCTGTATTTATTCCAAAATCAACATTAGCCAATAGTTACTTTGCAGTGACATCACACTATGACGCACTGCATGTATGACTATGAAGGAAGGTTTGGCAGTTACCATGGTGACACAATGCACACACTAACAAAAAAATCTGAAAACTCAAGAGAAAATACAAAATGGCTATTGCTAGCTACCTCATGACTGTAATCTTGACTTGTTTAACAGCACAAAACATCTCACTAGTTGTAGTTCCAGCTAAGACGGTCATTTATAGTTAGACTGTATTGACTAACAGAGCTTGAGTAACAGAGCTTTAGAGAGAGCAGTGCCTCTAGTTGCCCCCCCCTCAAAGAGTGTTAATGACATCAGTAGCAAAATACTCTGTGGATCATCCTGGTAAAGTAATAACATCTCCATGGAGACAAGCAGGCGTCAGAACCTCCTCCAGAAAAGTTTAACTTTAATGCTTAGTTCTGAGTGTTTTCAGATGAGATACACCTGCAAGAGAAGAAAAGATGAATTTGGATTAGTGACAAGATCCCAAGATCCATTATTCTGCTGTATTTATCCCAAAATCAACATCGGAATTGGAATCGGAACAGTGCCTTTGACGTGAGACACAGCCATGGTTCCATTCTGAGGTGAATGAACTGCATGTACTGCGCAAGTGTGTATTCAAGTCACATTCTGCCACTTCATACTAAATATTAGTTTTTAGACAGCACAGAAGGTTTCTAAAATATTAAAATCAAATGCTTTTATTATTAAAAATAAGTTAAATTGGAGGAAGTCTGAATTAAAGGTGTACTATGTAACTTGTTTGGAAAAAAAAATATTGCATGTTGGTATTACATTGCCTGGAATGTTCCACAGTATGGCATAAAGCATATCTCTATGTCTATGCAAAGCAGGTAATGTGGGTAAATAGCCAGAACAGCGCCTATGACGTGAGACAAGCCATGGTTCCATTCTGAGCTGCAGGTGAATGAACTGCATGTACTGTTCACTTCTGTGTTTTCCTCCAAAAAAAACCCAACCCAA
>KN471546.1:33484-64531 GCA_000787095.1 Periophthalmodon schlosseri | reverse complement strand
TTTCCTCCAAAAAAAACTCAACCCAAAAAGAGTGGAAGCGTTTAGCAGGATGTAGGCCAGGCACAAACAGTGACATCATCATCCAACCATCACACTAACAACATGCTTCCTCGGGTTTTATGCTCTGTCTCTGAGCCAATAGGAGACGAGGAAAGCTCAGGGTTGGACCAATGGCAGAGCTTGGCCACCTGTTTCCAGTTATTTGTGAATGTGGAGCTGCGGCTGTTAAGCTGCACATGCCTAACAGGGTGTGAGGGAAAATGGATTTGCTATTCAGGTTAAAGGTGCACTATGTAACTTTTCTGATGGGGAGTCTATGGAGAATGTTCCACAGTATGTTATTACAGTTATTACAGTTTTTGGAGCTTTCTACCATGTTCTAATGTTGTTGTTCCCTCATCAAAGAAATGAGTAATCTAGCGATCTCTCCCGAGCCCTATTTGAACTCTCCTTACAAATAGCAGTATGATCCTGTACAAGGCTCAGCCCACAAGCCTACGTCACCCATGCTCCGGCACAGCAATTTTTCAAATAACACCAGGATACAAAACAACATACTACAACTTCACAAACCTGATGCGATGTGCAGTAGTTTCATTAGATGTACACTGACTGTGTTGTGATGGGATTTTTTAAACTTATCTGTCTTGCATTTATTGCTCAAAAATACCTTGAAGGACATACATTCTTATTAGGAGCGGGTTCGCCAATCAAACCTGTGCCTGGTGAGTGCACCTGCCTCCCACTACCAGAAAAGTTCCATAGTGCACCGTTAATTTATTAGCAACTGGTGGTTTTCAGACTGGAGAATATGATGACGTCATACTTCCAGATGGGGGCAAGAGACAGGTTTTCCTATTGATTACATTGTACTTTGCCATGAAATATCTACAAAATAAAATCACAAATGTTGAACCTGACCATTTCTGTTGTTGAGGAGAACTCACTGTATTACAACAGAAATCTGCATTTTAACAATATTAATTTTAGCTGCCTTCCATCTGTATTAAATATTATTGGCCTATAGAATGCTGTGTAAATATTTGACTCACTAGAGCAATAGGCTTGCTCTAGTCAAATACTTACTATATATAAGATTTATTATACCTATTACTATTTATTGCATAGGCTTGTTTTGATATTCATAGCAAACTTTTGACATTTTTACTATTTGACAGTGAAACTTTTATTTTGCGAGTGAAAAGCAGACTTTTATTCTGAAGGTCCGCCCGGATGTGTGTAACTTTATCCCTTCGCTGTGGGCGGACTGCACATTCACGTCTCCTCCTGATCTCACTCAACTCTCCACAAGCTCCAGAGCTCCGGTCAAACCACACCGAGCACCGATCTCAGCGCACACCGGCAGACGAGCCTCCTCCCCGGGGAACGCAACAAGCAACGCGCCGCTGTCACACGTCCGTTTCCCGGATCCTGCGACGCTAAATATCCAGCCCCTGAATCATTGTGAACCCCTAAAAACAGACAGAAAAATGGACGAGAAGGTGTGTAAAGAATTAGACCAGTGGATTGAACAACTGAACGAATGCAAGCAGCTGACAGAGGGACAAGTCAAGACACTGTGTGAAAAGGTAGGCAGCGATTTTGCGCTATTTTAACATATAATTTTTGCACATTTTGGCGTCTTGTCCACGCCTCCTTCTCCAGACCTTCTTAAAATGGCGACTATAGTTTACATTACACTGTGCTGTTGCTTATATATTTTATTTCATGTGAGTCAAGTGGACGTTGCTCTCACTGCAGGGACATTTTATTCGTGACAGAAAAGTCTCGTAATATAGCTTTAGGAACCGCACGTTTTTGATGCAAAGTGGTAAATTTACAGACAATCATATGTGCAAGTGTGCATTCTAGTCACATACTGCCACTCCATACTAAATACTACTCTTTTATTAAGTTTTGACATTACAGAGGGTTTCTGTAATATTGAAAACAAATGCTTTTATTATTAGAATGTTGTTAAATTGGAGGAAGTCTAAATTAAAGGTGCACTGTGTAACTTTTCTGGAGGAAAAAACATTGCATGCTGTTATTACATTGCCTGGAAGCAGGTAATGCTACTGAGAAAAGTTACAGGTCATATTATTTGTATTAAAAACACATTTAATGAATGAATAGTAAATTATTAATTGCAAGATCGATATGTTTAACACCACACTGAGGAACATTCCAGGAGAAGCAATACAATCTCTATGCTAGTGGACAGCCAGCCTCAAAAAACCCCATAAATAATGCACATTTGAAGACCTATTGTGCTTGTGTCTGCTATATAGCTATAGTCTATGACACCTGTGGATCATTATGTTATAAATTGCACAGTTTAAATTGGAATATTGATCTAATGCGACTTGATAAAAGAAACAAGTCAGCTGACTTCCGTGTTAGAAAACTGCGGTGCCCAGCAAGAGCTGATGTCGCCGTAAACATCATCACAACAAAGAGTCGGCACCTTCGATGGATAGCACATCACTAGCGAGCAGTAGATTTTTTTTTTTTTTTTCATTTGTACCAAAATGACTGCACGACACTGCCGAATCCTACGTATATCATCGAGTAAGAAAATAAAATTGGAGAACAAAGTAAATACTGTGCAGTGGGCCTGTACCGGTGGCGGTGAAAACGGCGCTTGATTCCCAATATGGCATCTTGAAAATAAGCGATTAAAGACTTCTCAAACATGCACGAAGAATTCCAAATACAACTTTGACAGTGTAAATGGTGAGAGGAAACAATTATAACATGGTTAAAAGCTCGGAAAAGTTGATTTTGCAGAATAGGTCTGCTTTAAAATTGAACTTTAGTAGTAATTCTTAAAATGCATTATTATTGTTTTAAATCCACAGTGTGTAGCTTTTTAGCCAAAACATAGACTGTTATAGAATAGAAAGTATGGTTTTAAACTTAACTTTCTGTTTCCATGGAATCATGCAGGTGACGTGCCACCTCCAGAAAGTGACATGCTGTACCTTTAAATTAATGTAATTTTTTTTCCTGGTTGTTTTTATTGAAATTAAGTATAGTCCCACGGCTGTTATTAGACTCTCTTCCTTGAAATGAAAGTCAAGTTCAAGTTCAGTGGCTCTCAACAGAAATCAGACCTGTAATTTAGAGCTTCTGCAAAGACCAGCTGTAATACTAACAGTCTCTACACATGCAGACGCCAAATGGTAAAATGCTTCACTATTCTCAAACTGCGGTCCAGGGACCAGTGGAGCTTGTGTAAGGGGTCCTCCAAAAATGGACAAAAAAAAAGATTCATCATTACTTAAATACTAAACACTTTAAAGAGGGGGTATTATTCAAATTCAATATGTCATCCATGTATGTTTGAGGAATTTAGCGATCTCTCCAAGGCATTTTCAAAACAATAAAAGGTAACATGTAAATAAATATGTTATGTGTTAACAGTTAGTCCCCCATAGAATATAATAATATAATAATACCCCCTCTTTTAAATATATCTTCCAGGCTGCAGTCTTCTTTCAGTCAATAGTAGGTCAAAGTGGCAGCCGACTCACAGCTTAGACACTGGAAACAGTCATTTACGTGGCAGTGCAGGCATACATTTGCATTAATCAGTTCTATCTAAATTATGAATATTGCATTTTTTTCTCACATTATGCAGCCCTAACTATGTTTTCTATTATGACAACGATGTTATTGCGATATTTGAATACACTTTTTGGCCCAATAAGTACATTTAAATACAAACAAAAATCTATGCCTTCATTTACTACTTTTGTTTCTTCTAAGACTCTCACTATTATGTTTTAGTTCTTCCAATTATCAGTTAACTCAAATAATCTTAACATCCCTAGGGACAGTACAGCCCTATCTAAATGATATATGTTTGGTTTATTTGTTTTAGTTACAGGCTATTAAAGAAGAATTACACTAGTAAAAAAACAAAACAAAATGTGTTGCCATGTTGTAAACTGCAGTCACAGTGAGGTGTTTTGAGCTGATTCCTCTGCTCCCACACAGCGCCCCCTTTGGTTAAAAATAGATCTGTATCAATTTGAGTTGCATCACTGAAAAACTCTTTACAGATCACAGGCACGCTCCTCTTTATAATTTAGCAAAGAGCTGTGCTGCTTTGAGCCAAGAAATGCATCAAATTTGTCCTCAAGGAACTGACCTTTGATCAGTTATGAGGGTTGACGGGGGAGTAGCATTAAAAGAATATTAACTATGGAACAAAACTTTTTACATTTCACTGACCAGAAGGTTTATAACTGCACAGTCTTGTTTTGGTCTTGGTTTAGTCCTGGTTTAGTTTAATTACGCTGTTTGACCGAATGCACTTCCTGTATCTCAGACAATTAAACACTTTCTAATTAGATACATACAGTACACAATAGACTCATTTTGACCTCAAGAGCTGCATATACAATATAGCTGTACTGGGGCAAGACAAATGTTGCTCAAATACATGGAAGAAAATTGGGCACAGGCCCTTTTATGGGGAACAGCGATTATTCCCCCTTATATAAGCCCTGCTCTTGTTCAGGTCTGCTGTGATCCCAGGACTGTTGTTTCCTGTTTGAAGGTTGTGTCCTCATTTACATTCACGCTAATGAGCTGCTCTGCTCAGCCTGTTCACTGGGAAATGGCCTATTGTTCCTTACCCCATTAAACAGAAGAACAAATTCAATTCAGTCTTAACAAACAGACACGGCTGGTCTGCTATAGGGATGCGCCGATCCAGCTTTTTCAGTTCCAAAACTGATATCGATGCTTCGCTTTTAAATATCTGCCTATACCCGATGCCAGATACCAGTCTAGGGACTGAAAATGGCATTTGTTTCCTTAATATACAGTTAACTCATTACACAAGAGATCCAGTTGTGTTATGCAACTGTTTTTATCCTTAAAATCACTACTGAACAGCTTCATAGACACATATCAACAGTGTCATAAAGATAAAAAGTAATATTAAAAGTTCAAACCTTATGAGACATTTTAGGCCAAACTCAGCCTGTAAATAGTCTTACTATATCCAACTAATGGCCAACTGGTATTTAAGCAAAATGTGTCTTGCCCCAGGACAGATGTATTGTATAAGCAGCTCTTGAGGTTAAAATAACTCAGCTGTGCGCTGTCGGCATTTAATTGCAAACTGCTTAAAATGAACTAGTTCTGTTTTTCACAACAACATTTTTTTGTCGTTCTTGACTAAGTTATCAAATTATTTACAACTTCTTTAATCTGTGAGCCTTGCTATATACTATAGTTTAAAATATAGATATCGACAACAGCACGACCAGTATCGGATACTGGCATCGACTGGGTATCCATATCTCAATTCCAGTGCTTGTCAGAAAAATCTTGTAACACCCGTACAGCCACTCTTACGTGAGAATGGTGGAAACCACAATTGTTTCAATTATTTGTTCCTTTCCTAATACCAATAACCTGTTACATAGACTAAAGCTACAATTTACGTCATTACACCAGTAATCAAGTCTATTCCCTCCCCCTTAGCTTATTCCCCATACAAGGACCAGTACACACAGGAGAACAATGGAACTCAAATCAAATGAAAAACATGGTGCAGGCCTGTTTGGGTCTTGCAAAATATTGAGCGCACTAAAATATAAAGGTCCGGAAGGTTCGGGTGCAAAGGGACCGGCAGCTCCACTCAGTTTACACCCGCTCTGGTTCACTCTTGCTCGGCTCCCTCCGATCACAGCTCCGGCTCCTTCTCTGGGTCTCTGGCTGCATATCTCAATCACAGTCTCTCTGCTCACAAACTACATCACAAACAGATATTTTTCCCAAATCATGAAGCCCTACTTCCCATTGGCACATAACCACTGCCTGACACATGATTGACCATGTTTAAACGCAGTATATTATTGGCCTGTTCTGCTGATGTTGCGACCTGCCCAGTTAAACGCTCCATTGTAAAGTGTCCCTCTGTAAACATGAGCTCATACTTTGTGCTGCTGATGCTAACTCGATTAACTCTCTCTCCTCTTTGAACAGCCTTGGACTCACTTATTATGGGGTTATTATAGGGCTTACAAACCGTCCATAAAGGGTTGTTTTAGTTTCAACATACGTGTTTGGGTTAAACATTTAGGGAATTGTTCCAGTTGTACAAAAGACAATATATTCTTTTTCCTCGTTTTATTAGCCAACCAGTGTCCTTCCATATGACAAGAAATGAAATGAAGCCAAGATAAATTAAGACTTTTCACATTTATTTACAATTGCAAAAAATATTTCACGCCCTTCAAGACCTTGCAAGATAAAATTGAGAACATTTCTTTTAACATGTTTGTTTACATTTGACTGGACTGAAAAAGGGTTAGTCATTTGTGAGGAACTGTGGTTCTAAAAAAGCAGTGCTTCAATGTTAGCAAAAAACATAAAATACCAAAATTGTGAACTGAATCAAAATGTGTTTATTATAAATTATGTAAAAATGGTTGATATCATATGATACACGCGCTCAAAATTCTAAATATTGACCTCGGCTCCAAATTAGCCACTACACCTGGTAGCCTTGATTGATTGATTTCAATTGGCTGGAGCCGAATCCATGGGGGATGTCACAGTCCCTCACTCCACTTCTATACAGCATATGGTTCTGTCCCATAACCTCAAGCCAATATCCAATCAGAAAGCAAAAGAGTTCTTCACTTTGAGTTGCCAGATCCTACAACTAAAACCAGTTTGTAATAAACCCAAAAAGGGCTCTGTATGATGTGAGTCCTCAGTGTACATGACAGATCACGTTCAGGTGTGATTGTAATGAAGTTTTAAGTTTCAGACATTACTTTTCACACTTCCTGTATGTTTCCTTGTCTTCATTCTTGGCATGAGTTGTAGAGTTCTGCTCCAGGTGTGGCCCAGTCTCTTACATAACACCTGACTTATCTTCTTTTGATTTTCCTCAGAAATGACAAAGGGAAAAACCGGTTTGCTCCTTCCATCTGTTTATGAAAAAAATGTAACTGTAAATAATAATTCTTCAAAGGGCAAACTTATTTCAAGCCACATTATGTAACTTTTAAATTACTAAAATGAAAGAATGTTTTTTTTTTCATTTGGATTGTTTATTGCACTGAAAAACTTGCGTCCTTACTGTAAGTGGGCTTGCATCTCCACAAACCTGACTCTTATTTGGCCTGGTGGAGGGCTGCCTCTTGCTTGTTTCCATGGTATTGCATAAAACTTATCTGTCTCCATTTGGAATGTTCCGAAGTAGTTTAAACTTTCTGTTTCCATGGAGTCACGCAGGTGAAGTGCCACCTCCAGAAAGTTACGTACTGTACCTTTAAGAGACGGCCAACATTAGAAACAACTTATCTGGAATTTCCATACTCTAAAGGTGCGCTATTCTCTTTTGGAGGGCTCGCTACCTACTTGTCTTCATGGAGATGCTATTGCTTTAATGCCATACTGTGGACCATTCCCAGCAAAGTGATCCATCTTAGACTTACAGCTGGTTGTATTGCTAAAAACATAGCAATAAAAACGTGCATTCTCACTGTAAGCAGGTTAAATTTTCTCTTGTCTGTTTTATTAACGTGTGTTTGACTGCTTGAGTTTAGATGCAACATGTTCATAACTACAGGAGTGTGTAATTGGACTCTCCATTGGGATATTATAGCACAGCTTAGGATTCAGTTACATGTAAAACTCTGGGGCCATTCTGTGTCACTTTATATGAGCTGGAATATTTCACAAACACTACAGGAAAGCAAGAATAAACACAATTCGGATAGTTACAGGTCAGAGGTATGTTTTTAAACTGTTAATGCCATACTCTGAAAAATCGGCATTTAACATGAAAATAGTCACATTTTCTCCCAAGTCTTGCGTCTGCTCCAAACCACATGCTTTTACTTAAAGAGAATTGGCTGCAGCCCTCTCGTTAAAAAGACCCAAGCTGATCACTGACCATTAGACATGACAAATTTGATTAAAGGCTCTGTACCCAATTTTGTGTGTGTGTTTGTGTATTTGGGCAAAATGTGACTTGCTCCAGCACAGAAATATTGTATAAGCAGCTCTTGAGGTAAAAATAAGTCTGCTGTGTACTGTCTGCATCTACTTGTCTGAGAATCAGGAAGCGTGTGGTTAACATGCTAGCGGTTATTAGCATTACCGTCACAGCAAAACTCTCCTCTGGCCACTGAAAGTTGTGAAATGTGCTTATAAACTTATTGTGGTGAATAATTAGGATGCTCTGAATTTCATGTTTTTAAGACAGTAAAAATCAGGCACAGCGCCTAATTGCCCGTGGAGACACAGGGACAGTTGTTTTGACCTAAATACTGGCCGTGTTCTGGACAGTTCTCTGGGGCTGTGGTCATGTTGTTTCAGTGAAATGGTTTGGTCACATGACGTCGGGCTGATGTAGGTCACTGTTTGTGTGGAGTCACTGCCCAGTACTGCACTCAGCACTCTGCTCCAAAACACGTAATCTGTGAACAGGGCGAGGATAGAGAGGAGAGGGAGGGAGAGTGGGAGGGAGAAAGAAAGAGAGAGTGGGAGAGAGAGTGGGAGGGAGAGAGGGTGGGAGGGAAAGACAGAGTGGAGTCACTGCCCAACACTTAATTCAGTACTCATTTCTAAACCATCATCTGTGAACTAAAAAGAGAGAGGGATGAAGTAGGAGAGGAGGAGAAAGGAGGAGAGATGGAGAGGAATGAGGAGAGGAGGAAAGGAGAAGAGAGTGGTCTGGAGTAGGAGTTTAATCAGACCAGGATCCACTGGACCAAAAAAATGCAGTAATGTAATAGATTATGTAGTTTCAAATTGATTTGTGGTACTTGGTTCACAAAGCCAATATAATCAATAATATGAAGAAGCATTGTTTTCACACTAAAGATTGTATCTGATATTTGTGTTCACAAACTCACTCGAATCCATCTTGCTGAAAGCGATTAAGAAAAGCCGGAACGTTCAGATGAATACTTGAATCTGATTGGTTAAAGCGTCATAAGATGGGAAATCAAACTTTAGTTAAATCCAGTTGAGAGAAAAGCATCTTTCCCTCCACTTTTTTAACATATATTGCAAATCTAATCGCAATACTTCACATTTCATTTTCCGAAACTCGTGCAGTCCTGCCTTATTTGAAATACTTAGTTTGATTATAATTCTGTGTGTGTCTTCAGGCTAAAGAGATCCTGACCAAAGAGTCCAATGTTCAGGATGTGACGTGTCCGGTCACTGTCTGTGGGGACGTGCACGGACAGTTTCACGACCTCATGGAGCTCTTTAAAATCGGGGGAAAGTCTCCTGACACAAATTACCTGTTCATGGGCGACTACGTGGACCGCGGGTACTACTCCGTGGAGACTGTCACTCTACTCGTAGCACTAAAGGTAAGCTCCTATTTGGGTTTAAAATGCCCAGAATTAGCTTGTGTTCACGTGATATCACAACATTGTAGAATCCCCATAGTTTAAACCGAGCTGGAGATCAAAATTCCATGGTGGAATTTGCTGTTTAACTTTGGGGAAAAGTTTTAGGTATCAATATTTTTGTTTGAGTTTTGATACTTTTCGAAACCTCAGTCAGTATCAGTGTTATTTTTGCGATTGTGCAGTTTTGAACAGAAAGTCAGTGGAACCACAGTATCTGTTTGTTAGCTAGATCTAAACTGTAAACAAATAGGTCGGTTACTTTCAGTGTAGTTAACTCCTCCCTTCAGATAGATATAAGGCAGTGTCCACCAGTGATCTGACCAGAACTGAAGAAGATGCTTGGATGAAACATCTTAACCCTAAAACTTTTGTTCAGTTGACAGAATTTATTTTTTCTTTTGCTATGGATCATAGTTGGACGACTGAGGCATTGCACATACCTATCTTAAAGTTAATATTGCAACTCATTTATGCAACTGACACAATAACCCTAAAGCAGATTAAACTACAAAAACTATTCTAAATCTACAATTTTGTTAAAAATCATGAGCTACAATAAATAAACAGCAGAATGAAACACCATAGTTATTAAGGAGGAGTTATTAATTCAACCTTTCACGGCTTAAATCTTACATTGTATAGCCAAAAATGTACCCAAAATTCCCCAGTAGTGCAAAGAAAATGTACACACGGTAAATATTGACCCCAAAAGTATTGTTCCAGCTTTCATATATTGAACGATAGTTGATATTATCAGGCGTAAATATTTAACCAACCCAAAAAATAAAAAAGTTTTTATGTCAACAATGATGTTATTGTATTGGTGGATGGTTACTGTCGATGGGAGGGGGGCAAACTAAAAAAGGCAGTGTATATTTACCTGTAGTGTCTCTGATGTAGTCTCTGATGTTGAGTTCAGGTGCGGTACCGCGAGCGCATCACGATCCTCAGAGGGAACCATGAGTCTCGACAGATCACGCAGGTTTACGGCTTCTACGACGAGTGTCTCAGGAAATACGGAAATGCAAACGTCTGGAAATACTTCACTGACCTGTTCGACTACCTGCCCCTCACAGCACTCGTCGACTCTCAGGTGGGGTTTATTAGCTCTTTCCGCAACTTTTAGAGACCAGAGCGGAATCTCATTTAACCCTAAGAGCTGCTTTTACAATAGCTGCAAAACAAATGTTCAGCCTTACTCATTTTCTGGTCTGTTCTTGTAGATTTTCTGTCTTCACGGAGGCCTGTCCCCGTCCATAGACACTTTAGACCACATCAGAGCTCTGGACCGCTTACAGGAAGTCCCACACGAGGTAAACTGCTCTCTACTTACAGTGAATCAAACTTTATTTATAAAACACTTATACAAAGTGCTTTACAGTCCCTCATGCCCTTTCACCCAACCGCCCTACTACCCCCACAATCGTCACAGTCGCATGCACAGTCTCACCCACATACACACGCACACACATCCACACGCTAAAATACATAAAGCCGAGTACAGACGAACCCACGGAGGAAGAATCATCAGAGGAGCCGTTTGTGCCTGGAGCAGAGAGCCGCCTGCAGCCACCAGGACACCGACACAGGGCCCAGGGGAGCCATGAGCTCTCTCCCCCTCTCTTTCTCTCCCTTTTCGTCTCTCTCCATCCCTCTCTCCTCTCTCTCTGTCCCTCATGCCCCCTCTTTCTCTTTCCATCCTTCTCCTCATTCTTCCCATCCTCCTTCTCCTTTCTCTTTCCATCTCTCCCTCCTCCTAACCCCTTTCTCTCTTCACTCCTCTTTCTCCTTCCTCTCTCTCTCTCTTCACTGTTCACCCCCCCATCCTCCATCTTCCTCCGCTCTCTACCTCTCTCACTTCACTTTTCTTTCTCCTCTCCCTCCTCTCACTCCTCCACCTCCTCACTTTGAATTACTTTGTATACAAATTGTGCTATGCAAATACACTTGCCTTGCCTCATAATCCCCTCCTCTCTCTGTCTCCCCCTCTCCTCGCTCTATCTCTATCTCTCTATCTCTATCCAGGGTCCCATGTGTGACTTGTTGTGGTCGGACCCGGACGATCGAGGGGGTTGGGGTATTTCTCCTCGGGGAGCAGGCTACACGTTTGGACAGGACATTTCTGAGACGTTTAACCACGCCAACCGACTCACGCTGGTGTCGCGCGCTCATCAGCTCGTAATGGAGGTCAGACCAACACACAGAAACAAAATACAGAATGAGTTCACATTTAGTCTGGTGAAGCTGCTAGGGCTGTGATCCTTTGTAGATATGATATAAGGATATATGGGACAACAGCAGAAAGGAGTAGCGAGTGAGTTAGTCTAGTGATGCACCTATCCAACTTTTTCAGTTCCGATACCAATTCCGATACTATAACTTTAAGAATCTGCTTATACCTGATATCAACTGATATCAGTGCAGAGACTGAAAACAGCATTTATTTCCTTTAAACAAAAATAAAATAAGACAGAGCTGATCTTAATGTGTTATGTAGCTGTTTTTTATCCATCAAGTAACTATAGAACAACTTCAGTCAATTTATATGTCCAACCAGGATACCAGTATTGGATTGGCGCATCCCTATATTTTATGTAAAAGGCAGATTAAACTCATAATTCACAACTTTAATCTGTCTTTGTATTAATACATCCTAGTACTTTTTCTGCATAAATAGTTGTTTCTGCATGAACTTCCGTGCAGGTGTGGTCTTGTGAGTGCAGTTTGGGTCAGATACATAGAGATACCCAATAGTTTTGAGAGCTTTTGCCACGTCCCCTTTTTAGTCGACTGATCAGTCTGCAGCACATGTCTTTACTTGACTACAGAGCTTTGTAAAGCTGCCCATAATTTAACTCTGAGATGGAGGACAGGTCACAAAAACACTGGACATAATGGCCCATTTATTCACGTTATAATTTGGTGTTTTGGTTCACGGCGATGATCCAATCAGAAAGCAGAACGAGCCTCGCATGAGTCTCTCATTTGGGTTGCCAGTTTCAATGCTGAAATCCAGTTGGTTTAAACCTAAAAGGACTCTCTCTGATCTGAAACCTCAAACCCCAGCAACTGCAGCCATTCGCTAATCAGTGCTAGTGCAGCCTCTGCAGCTCAGTCAGCGAATTCTGGAAGTTCTGAGCTTTCACATGAGGCATGGCCTGTCCATATACTGAGAGTGAGAAAAACTTGTATGTGTCCTCTGCATGTTAAGGTACTGGCCACCCAGGTTCAGTTGTGATTATAGTACCTTTTTTAAAACCATAGAGGACAAGCGAAAAACTTGTATGTGTCCTCTGCATGTTAAGGTACTGGCCACCCAGGTTCAGTTGTGATTGTAGTACCTTTTTTAAAACCATAAGAGGACAAGCTACATGCAGTTTCTTTAAAACAACACACCTGATATTATTGATATTATTGATAATCTGCCCACCTTTTATCCACACTAAAGCGTTAACAAAATACTGTATATACTATGTGTTATGTTACACTGTACATAGTAGTAGAGTACTATTTTACTATTGATGTGTTTCCCATCATCTTTACCTGAATAATTAGATTTTTTTTGTTCATATCAAATCTCCTCTTTCCTCAGGGTTATAACTGGTGCCATGAGAGAAACGTGGTGACGATATTTAGTGCTCCAAATTACTGCTATCGCTGCGGCAACCAGGCTGCCATTATGGAACTCGACGACACTCTAAAATACTCTTTGTAAGTTTCACAAATGTTTTTACTTCATATTTTAAATTCAGTTTAAAAAATGTAATGTAAATATCTTGTTGGAACTATGTTAAAACAATATGTCAAAAGTCTAAACAAGTCCAAACCAGTGCCCTTCACCAGTAAAGTTAGATATTGCACCTTTAATATTCTGTTTTAGGCCAATCGTTCTCCTTTAAGCCCAATTTGCAAAGTTATTCATTACCCCATAACATACCCTGTGTATATAGAGGCACAAAGCTAACCTTCTAGCCGCCACGTTCCAAATAGGAAGTGATCATGGGTGTGATTCGGCTCCATCCGTTCCATCGGCTCCAATTCACTTTCTATTGAAAAATGGTGCCCCCTCTTTATGTAACTGCTGCTGTCTGATTTGTCGTTCTGACCATATAATGTTTGTTTTAACCTGCTCTACGTGATCCTGGGAGTTTTATTTCACTATTTTGTCCGTAAATCAATATATGAACATTAATAACAGATCAATTAGGCACCTTCTTTCCCCAAGGCCGGTTCCCGCTAGCGTTAGCAAGGGGAAGGAGCGAGTGCCTTCAATAACCTCGATCCTGATTGGCTCTTTGGTTGCGCACCTGGATTTCCAAATGTAGGACTCGTTTCCAAATTAGCCGCTATGACTGTTAGCCTGCATTGACGTCATCTGGTTAGAGCCGAACGCTATGGGTGACGGCACACTCCCTTAGTCCACTAAATACAGTCTATGATTTTAAGGCTGCACCACACCACATCAAAACTGGCAATAAATCCGGAACTAAACCAGGACTGGAACGTGACCAAACCAACCAAGGATTTGACCCGTGGAAATGTACCGTTAGAGGCACCAATCAATTAGCAAAAACAGTAATTCCACTTTTTGTTTTTCCCCCACAGCTTACAGTTCGACCCAGCACCACGCAGAGGAGAGCCACACGTCACACGCCGGACCCCCGACTACTTCCTGTAACAAAGTCATGTGACCCCTGTACAGTCCAGTCCGCCATAATGCAAAACTTCAACTGAACTAAACTTTAAAACACAAACGAATAAAGGAGGGGGACAGCAGAGCACACAAGGCCCGCTTCCAATTTCTCTTCACTTTTCTCCACCAAGCGTTAAAAGGTGATGGAACATTTTATAAACCCAGTAAAATTGTGATTGAGGACAGCTAAAGAATTCTATGGTGTAATTTGTCTTTTTTTAACTGTCAAAATGCAGATTTATTGACCTTGTTTATGGTTAATATCTTTGTAATTAGTGGGCCTATCCACATGACACAAAACTGGCACATAGTTCAACGTCTTCTCTGTCAGCATGAACAAAGGTCAAATTATTTATTTTTATCTATATAATTATATTTACAGTGGTTTGTGGTTTAGGTTTGGAGGAGGCAAAAGAACAGAAATTGGATTCAGCCCAATTTCACTCAAAGATTTGCATCGCACTCCATTGATATTGTATCATCTATAAATTAACTTTGTGTTATACCAGGGACTCGACCACGGACTCAACCAGGGACTCGACCAGGGACTCGACCAGGGACTCAACCAGGGACTCAACCAGGGACTCAACCAGGGACTCAACCACGGACTCGGCCAGGGACTTGACTAGAGACTCGACCAGGGACGCGACTGGGAAGTGGGAATTAAACCAGGTTCTAAACCGGGGACTAAACCAGGGACTAGACCAGGACTTCTCGACTTAATGTTTTATTAAAATGGAAAAAATTAAAATGGTGGCACTTTAGTATTTGTTTTTTCATTGAAAGCACTTTAATAATCAAAATCTAATTTTGAAATGAACTTTTTTCTTTGTTTATACTGCATTGATGACAATTGGAATGGAGGGCTTTGTAATTAAAAAGTCTTGTGTCTGTTGGTGCAGCAGACGGTGTGTGCCATAATCACAAAACTCATTATTGAGAAATCATCTCCAAATGTTGAGATCCGTGAAACAAAAAACCCATAACTAACTAAAATGACTTGTCACCAAAAGCTGCTGTCGACCCCATATTGGCCATGGCCTCTTTATCTAGATTTAAAGATCCCATATTACACAAAATTGACTCTTTTGAGCTTTAAATCATTTTATAATGTTGCTACCTCATCAAAAACATGCATGGAGTTGTGTTTTCCTTCATTCACACATGTTTCAGTAGCCTTTTATTATTAGTCTGTCTATACCTCCAAAGCTCAAAATGCTTTGTTCCACCTTGTGATAACTTGAAAACTACCGCTTCATGATAAACAGCCCATGTTAACTGCCCATCTCTACTTTTGTTCAGTAGAGATGGGCAGTTCCAGGGCTGAAATTATCCGAATGATATTAGTGAAGACAGATGGAGTTTAAAAACACAGCGGAGCACTTCCTGTATTACCACATGACATCACAAGATGGAACAGAGTGTTTTCTGAGAAGAGCTCAGCCTAAATATGCAGGGTTTGTGTGTTAAACATGTGTGAATTAAACAAAACACAACTCCGGGTATGTTTTTGATGAGGAAACGGCGTTATAACATAGATCAGAAAATAGCATAATATGGGTCCTTTAAACTGTTTGCACTTTTGTAAATTAAAAAAATACATGTAAAATATGTCAAAAATAGAAAAGATACTATGACACTATGGATGTTCTTTTTCTTGATTTTTATTTTTAAAAGAAATAAAAGCCCCGTATTGCTGGTTTTACATATTTTTCCTTTGTCCTGTTAGTTTAAATACCTTTTGTTACACAGCTCCACAAAGCATGGTGTATAATATTTAAGAAATCAACTACTTGCTCTGAACTTCTGTATTTAATCAAATCATTTCAATAATAAACTCAAAGGTGGCTCATCTGTGTTCAAGTGCCTCACTTTTTTCTGTAAAGTAATTGTTCTTATAGTAATCAGAGGTGGGTATTACTCAGAATACGTTTACTCCTACTTGAGTAATATTTTTATCGAGGGAACCGTACTCGTATGTAAAATTTGTGGTTACTTTTCCCACTGTGAGTGAGTCGACAAGTGACAAAAGCTTTATGTTGAGAGTATGAAACCATTTGAACATTTGTGTTTCTTGCACCACTCCTTCAAATATGATTTTGTTTTTTGTGTGTGTCAATCCTTTGAAAATACCAAATTTTGTACATTATTTCATGTTTTGTCCTTCAAATTACATTAACTCAAATTATAAATCCTTCAAATTACATTAACTTCAAATTATAAATCAGATGTTACGCCCCAACAGTTACTCTTTCAGTTACTCTTACTTGAGTAGTAGTTTTCCCAAATACTTTTTTACTCTCACTTGAATAATTTCTTGAACTACTACTTATACTTCAACTTGAGTAATATTATTTTGAAGTAACGTTACTCTTACTTAAGTCCAGTTTTTGGCTACTCTACCCACCTCTGATAGCAATAGGATATATGGCAGGGTATGATAATATTAAATACATTTATTTTTAAGAGCTGAGATCCCAGCAGAACAATAACATTGACAAGCACAGTTTTGCCCTTTCTTCAAACTGTCTAAATGTGCACAGAAAAGCATTGAAATGAGTCATTTATTATATTTGCTTGGGTTTTTTAGTGCAGTGTCCATAATCTAAATATATTGATGACGTAAGGGCAAAGTTAAGTAAAGGAGACACAGCAACGCCCCATGGTCAGTTGGGTAACTACATGCACCCAAGTTTGAATTGTTTTTTTACAAGAATATCTAGAGTTTAAGACGACAGTAATGTATTCATTATTATTTTTAAACTTATAATCTCGGGCTATGTATATAAAATACAAATGGCAATAGAAGAGAAATAAAAACAGGTCAATGTAAAAGTACGAGTAAAAAAACGAAAATGTTTATTAATTGCTTTGTGTTCGTATATCAATAATAATAACTAAGTAATACAAATAAATACATAAATAAATACATAAATAAATAAAAATAAATAAATAAATATAAATGATCGTCTAGCGGAAGTTTCCCTGGAAGTCTCTGGTGTTGCACTAAAATCATTCCGCCCGAAATTTGGTTCCTGTCAGTTCAGCACAACAACAACATGTCGTGATTGATCGTGTTTTTTCGGCTTTTATTTCTTCTGATCTAAAAATGTATGCGCCTCTAAATATTTTCTACGTTTGGACGTCTTTATTTTTTTTTCTTTATCATTCAGAAGTTTTAAAATCGGCTTCGGCACAAGGTAAGGGATGGATAATGTTGTTTGCTAACTCTGCTAGCATTTCACAACACAAAACACAAAATCTTCTTGAAACTAACGCTAACTAGTTTGATTGTTAATTTAGCAGATAAGTCATTGATTTATACTTCATGTGAAATTGATGCAACGTGAATTTCTATAATAGTTATTTTGCTGCATTTGCTAAGACAGTCTTATCTAATGTCAAATTCTTCAGGGGTTGTCGATAGTTTTCAAATGTTAAATCTACTGAGATCCATCTCAACTGGGTGCAGTGGCCAGTCGTTCAATAGCTAAAACAGATTTCAACGTTTTGAAAAATTGCCAAAAAGTTCTGTTCTTTTTGTTACCTTTTTTGTTATCTTCTGGAAATATTAGCAATGACAATAATTTGAAGTGGATTTTATCAAGAAGGGATGGAATGATATTTTGACAGCAGTAAAATAGATTTGGCTTTTGAAAATTTTACTATATTAAGAGTAAACTACAAGCCTCCTGACTTTTTCAAATGGCACTTACCTGTTTTTGCAAATGAATTCTTCATGTGAACAAAATTCAGCACAAATTTTTACAAATCTTTACAGCAAAATCAATACATTTCAAGATTCATTAGGTCTCAAAATCTGCATGAAATATATTTACTTTTTACTGTTTAAGAACATTTTTAAACAGGTACTTTAATATGTGCTACTTTTACTTTACTTTAGTACTTTACTTCAGTATATTTTTGTTCCAATGTCTGTACTTTTACTTAAGTAACAAAATTGAGCACTTCATCCACCACTGGCAAAAAACAGCATATTTTTGTATTGTTAACATACGTTGTGATTGCAAATGAACATGCAGCCAAGTGGACTGGTTCTTTTGATAACTTTTTCAGAGAATGAAGATGTTTTGGACTTCGGTCTGTCAGAGGAGTCCGACCTGGAGAACATCCCAAAGTTCGTAGAGTCGGAGGAAATGAACTCTTTACCCAAAATGCAGTTCAAAACAGCTGAAATCGCAGACGCTGTCATGGGAACGGAGGCGCCCATCGATCCAGCAGAAATCCAGTCACTGTTTCCCAAAAACGTGCATAATCCTCAGGCTCAGGGCTTCTCTCCTCCCTGTGACGAGGCGCAGTGTGTTTCAGAAGGACAGTCAGACGAGGCCAGCACTGAAGAAACACAACAGGTCAGTACATTTAAAGAGGGGTTATTACACTTCTATAGGGTATTAATTGCTGACACCATAGATATTTAGACCACCATGTTACCTTTTATTGGTTTGAAAATGCTATATTCGCCAAAAACTACTTAGGCTTGTGGGCTGACAAGATCACTCAAACATGCACGAATTATTCCGAAAAATTCAGGCATGTTTTTGATGAGGCAACAACGGTAGACAGCTCAAAACAGTTGACTTAGCATAATACCCCTTCTTTAAAGAAGACATACGGTCACATTTTTATATAGAGCTACCTCAGGCACTCAAAGAATTTTACACTAAGGAACCACTCGCCCATTCACACACACATTCATACACCAGTGAACACAGACACTGGGGGCGAGGTGGGTTAAGTGTCTCGCCCAAGGACACAACGACAGCATTCATCTGTGGGAGCTGGAATCACGCTGCCAACCTGTGAATCAGTGGACAAACACTGACTGTCCTCAACCATATTATAGGTCTGAACAAGGGCTGCAAGATTGCACAGTTTGAATGGGTGCAGTTAGCAAATCATAAACAGTGCAGTTTTTGAAGTACCAAATTTCCTCCACAAACTAAATATTAGTATAAAAACAGCTAACCCAAGAGTTTGGATCTGTTCAAACTTGTTCTGAAATGTGATTCTTGTATTAGTTTGTCAGTTCATATTTCAGTCTTTTGTCAATTCTTCTGGATGTGTTTTAAAATTTGAATTTTGAACAAAATCCTATTATTCAAACGCAAATCTAATTGCAGTCGCAATTAGATTTGCATTACATATTTTCCCAAATTGTTCAGCCCTATTTTGAATTTTTGTCGTTTCCCTTTTGTTTATTATGTGCTTTTTGATTGGGATTCTGCAGGTCTCTTTGGAGATGGTTCACACAGACGCCTCGGCTCCAGAGGAACACAACACGACAGAAACCACAAAAACCTTTAAAGTGAACTGTGACAAAAGGAACATCACTGGAGTGGGTCTGTTCACTGTCCAGGTTCTCAACGGCTCCCAGGTCAGTCACATACTGCTGTTAGGACAGTTCTATTCAACCTGTGGCCCGGGGGCCAGATCAGGACCTGCAAACGATCTAATCCCACTTGCGGTCCAGCTTCCAAATATTCAAAGATTAGACCTTTTTTAAATGTCCACAAATCAGATAATAATCGAAATTTGGTGTGCCTGTGAACATAGCTACTGACTAGACCCAAGAACTCACTGTATTACAACAACAACATATTACACAAATATTATTGCCTCTAGAATGTCGATGTGATCTGAAAGCCCTCTGCAGTCTCCTTTAGCCCCTTTGCCCCTCTCTGTGCAGGACCTGATGGAGTTCTTAAACGCTAACAGCTCTGAGTGCTCCGTGGTGCTCTTCTTCACGGCCTGGTGCCAGTTCTCTGCCTCTCTAGCACCTCACTTCAACGCCCTGCCCAGGGTATTTCCCAGCATGCACTTCTTAGCACTGGATGCCTCTCAACACAGCAGGTCAGTAGAGAATATGGCAATTATTATTATTAAAAATTATAATAAAAAACATGAATGTACAATGGGTATTTTGTCATTTTATGCTTTTGCTGTGAGGCCGTGCAAAAATATTGAAATATCGTGATACTAAATTTGATTATACAGTATTGATATCGTGGCCTCCTGTATTGATATATATTGGCATGAGTTTTTTTTGTTTATTTTACTAAATAATTTTGTCACAGTGCTACAGTTTTGGGGCTTGTTTGGAGAAAGAAAACTTGTTTATGCAATACGTTAGAATACATTTGACGTATTCACTGTTTTGATGGTTAAAAGGGTGTATTAAGTTTGTGTAGGCAGTGGCTTAACAAAAAAAAAAAAATGTTATTATGTATTTGATTCTTGTATTGCAGATTATATTCTACTATATATCGATAATCGCATGTATCACCATATCGTGATTATCGTTTTGCGCCGTGGATCATGCGATTCCCAGCCCTAATTTGCCGTCATGTGTGATTTTAAAACATGTATGAATTAAAATCAGTTATTTCCAGTAGTTTAGTACTGTTTAGTAGTTTAATTTAGTTTATCCTGTAGTTTAGAAATTAAATGGAGGCCACAAATAACTGTTACTAAAAATCCAAAGGCAGACTTGTTGACCTTGTTCATGGTAAATGTCTCTGTAATTACTGGGCCTATCCACATAAAACAAAAACTGGCACAAAGTTCAATGTATTTTCTATCTGAACAAATTAAATCTGGTGACATTATTTCATTTCGTATCAGCTTAAAGGGCCTGTACCTGACCGCAAACCATGAAGCCCCACCCACTTTTAGCCCTGCCCACTGTGATATTGCACCATAACAAAGAAACAACTATCTGGGATAGTTCTCAGTCTAGTTCTCAAAAACAGTTTTTTTTGTCACTTTTGAAAATGCACCATGACAAAGACTCAAGTGTCTGGGATAGTGTCAGTTGGTTTCCCATGATTCTTGGTAACAAATTGCCTGATTGGATGAAAAAGGTGACCCTGTGAGTAGCTTCTGGGTTAGTTACTACGTGAGAAAATGCTATATAAATTGAATAGATTATATTTTACAGTCTCAATCATTTTTATATTTAGCTGCTTTGTATAATGTAAAGAGCATTTGTCTTGGCAAGAATACATTTAAATAAGGTACAGGCATTTTTAAAGTTGTGCCAACATAAAACAGGATAAATAAACAGGATTGTTTGTAGCCAGTACAATGACCACTAGATTAGCTAAATCTGCATAAAAACGAATGACCAGTGTTAAAATAATCTCTTCTCTCCTTCCTCAGCCTCTCTACCAGGTTTGGGACTGTGGCCGTGCCAAACATCCTCCTGTTCCAAGGAGCCAAACCCATGGCCCGATTCAACCACACAGACAGAACTCTGGAAACGCTCACTGCATTCATCTCCAATCAGACCGGTCAGTTCACCATAACCACCATAATGTAACATGAAGTATCGGGGATTTGTTTCTATAGCAGAATGGTTTATTCAGCCAATCTCTGCTGTATTCCTGGGTTTCAGACGACATCACCACATTCTATAGGCCAATGATATTTAATACACAATGAGTTCTTGGGTCTAGTCACTAACAGAAATCCTCAGGTTCAACATTTGTGAATTTACACCCTCTAATTTATTCTTATGCCATCGATAAACCACTTCTTATGTATTCTCCACTTATCCCTTCTTTTCCCTTTTCTTTAGTCAAATTCTTGTTTGACTAAAGACGTGCTGCTGATTGATTAGTCGACTAAAAAGGGGGCGTGTCAAAAGCTCTCAAAACTTCATGCAAAAACAACAATTTATGCAGATAAAAGTATTAGGAATCAATGCATTTAAATATAGATAGATTTAAACTTGTGAATCATGAATTTAATCTGCCTTTTTACATATAAATACCAAAAAATACCAAATCTTCAGCTAACTCATTCACTAACTTCTCCTTTCTGTTGTCCCATATAAATCCTTATAATCTAATCTAAATGTTTAGTTATGTTTGTTTATTTTTTTTTTTGTTTTAATCTACAAAATATTTACATTAACAAAAACTATGAAAAAATACCTTGGTGATTAAAATGTACGTGATTGTTCCTAGGTTTTGAGGCAGGCCCGGACAGAAACGTGAGCGCCGCAGACCTTTTAGGGCCCCTGAGCTCTGTCCCTGTGCGGGGGCTCGACTGGCTCCTCGTCTTCTCTGTCCTCTTCATCACCGGCTTCAGTCTGTACGCAGCGCTCCGGGCCGACAGTATCCGCTGGCTCATCCCGGGACAGGAGCACGACCACCAGGACTGACACGGAGAGAGCAACGGACTGCGTCAAAGATTTAGGAAAACTTGATGTTCAATGTGTGATGCCTTTTGAGGATTTTATTAAATTATAATATGAAACACTTTGTGAGTTTTATTTTCACTCTGCTGCTGATCCATGACAAAGAAACCCATAGTTCAAGATTCAATACATTTGCCATTTCTGTACAGACAAAAGTTCATACTCATAGGAATTCTTGTGCAAGGCTCTCAGGGGTTCGAGAAAAAACTGGTAAAAGGTCCAATCTATTCAATTTTTCAATTCATCTTTATTCCGGACTCGTGGTCCATTTTTAAAACAGACAAGACCAGTGACAATACAAACAGTAAACATTTACGTTTTAAAAAGACACCCACACCAGTGTCTCCACATCTTGGACTGAACGGGGGATTGCACTGAATCTTATGTTTGTGAGTGACATTATTTCATTTTCTGACTTATTCAGCCTGGAAATAAAACTGTACATTAAAGTTCTTAGTACAGCTTGCAAAGTGACAAACATCTTGGCCGCACTAGTCCATCGCGGCCTCCTCAAGAGCAGCCGTAAAGCGTCATTATAAGCCACCTGCAGCCTTTGGAGACTGACTTTTTTGTAATGAGTCCAGAGGTGCACTTTTAATGCATTTGTTTTTCTCAAATGCGGTGCATTTGAGATGAGAAAAACACATTCAGAAAAAAAGCATACACACTCAATATTTAAAAGCAGCAGTGAGGCAGACCACTACTGCACATAAACACAAGGTACCACCAAATACATATATAAGTGTATTTGGTGGTATCAATATTTTTAATCTTGGCCATCAGTCTGACTGTGGCGGTGTAAAAACTGTGTGGCATTTTCACTCTTGTTGAAGCTGAAAATAAAGCATTTATATGGACAAGAGCAGAAAGAAGAGTGAGTTAGCTGGAGATTTGGTAGTCAACTGTCGCTGTCTGCTCATCTAATAACATCTCTGAGCAGATAAAATTGTCTGTCCCTGGTAGTTGATTCATTATTGTTCTCATCCAACTAAATGCCTTTTAAAATGTATGTAGGTGATTCAAATAGGCAATTCATTCAGTCTAATTCTTTCCACAAATATATGTTTAAGTCAGATACAAGCACTTTAAAACTGGTGGTATTTTTGACATTCTTTACATTTTGAAATTTCTGCCAAAATGATGTAACCATAGAAATGAATATGGTTCAACATTTTTGTACTACTGCCTGTATTTAAATAACTGCAAAAACATATCAGGCAAAGAAGCAACATCTCCATGGAAACAAAGAGGCGAAGGGCTCAACCAGAAAAGTTACATGGAGCAGCTTTAGGCACAAAATAAAATATAGTCTGTTTCATTTAAGTAATAACACTCAAATACATGCCAATAATAAGCATATGGGGTAATGTTTTATTGCAAATCAGAGTCAACCGTTTTATTTTTACCCAAAACATCCGTTATTTTAACAGAACCATGAAGGCGCCTCAAACGCATGAACCGCCCTCCGGTTTGTTTTCACCGGATCCACGTGTGCGCCCTTTGCCCGGCCCACACTCCCATCTCACGGCGAAGAGGCGGCACTAACCCGGGGCTTTGGCGCTGGAGGAGCCGTGTCTCTGCGGAACAAAGCGCTGTTTATGTCCCGGTTAATGTTTAGCCTGAGGGCGGGCAGCTCATGGCCGCTTAGCCGTGTCTCAGCGCTCCTGACCCGGCGTGACTCCGCTGCACACATGGTAAGACGTCCGCCATCTCCGCAGTGTTTAGCATTAGCGTCTGTTAGCATTTAGCTCCGCGCGCACTGTTAATCTTGCACAAAAGTGAGCGTAAATAGCGATGTGTGCAAGCCTGTTTGTGCAGTGGCTAAATATTAACCTGCTTCTGTGATTAAAATGCTAATAAATGTTTGGTGATCGCGTGCTCTTGCTGTCATTGGTTAAAAGGAACACATGACGTCGTTACGTACAGTATCGCCCATAGACAGTATAAAGATACACATACAGTCTATGGTATCACCCAAACTAAACATCTTTGGTTTATTTTATAATGATTTGAATGGCATTGTAGATTGGTTTATTAGTATTTGGCAGTGGTGGAACGTAACGGAGTAAAAGTAGTAAAGTACTGCGCTGAAGTATAAATTTTAGGTATCTGTGCTTCACTTAAGTACATTTTTGAACAGGACTGAAAAGTTATTGTTATTAATGTTTGAGACCTTCTGAAAAGGCTGAGAGCTTATTTTTAATACGTTCATAATTTGAGCAAACAAAAATGTACAAATAAAAACAGCTAGTTAAAAGACTATCGATTGTTTGTTTGTTCAATTGTTTCTACTGAACAAAATTCAGCACAAATCTTTATCCAAATCAATACTGTTGAAGCCTTATAAGACATCAAAATCTGCTCAAAATGCTTTTACTTTTTACTCACTAAGTACAGTACATTTTTAAACGGGTACTTTACTTAACCTAAGTAGATTTTTCCATGTGATACTTTTACTTGAGTATTTTTTTGCTTCGGTATCTGTACTTTTACTTAAGTAACAATATTTAGTCAGGCTTGTCTGCTGTCCTAACAGACTGTACATGGCTTTGTTAGAGGCACTGTTAGTACGGTTACAATGATTAATCATAGTTGTATTTTGATAATCGTAATTATTTTCTGGACTATACAGACTCAAGAAAACAGTGGTGGAAGAGGTACTCAGTTCTGTTACTGACGTAAAAGTACAGATGCCAGAGCTCAACACTCAAGTAAAAGTATCACATGAAAAAAATCTACTTAAGTAAAGGTATTCAAAAACCATTTAAGAATGTACTTAAAGAGTAAAAAGTAAAAGTATTTCGCACACATTTTGACATCTAATGAAGCTTTAAATGTATGTATTCCGAAGTTTTAATTGTAGGTTTTCTGATCAAGATTTGTGCTGAATTTTGCTCAACAGAAATAACTGATTGATAATTGATTATGTTTCCTAACTGTTTTTATTTGTATATTTCTGTTTGCTCAAACTACAAATGTGTTAAAAATAAACCCCTCAACCTTTTCAGCAAACAATATTAAAAAAAATAGTTTGTACTTTCTATTTCACTACATTTTTGAACAGTGCTGAAAAGTAAGATACCTGCTCTCAAATGTAGTAAAAGTAAAAAGTATCCACTTTAAAATGTAAAGTACAGATGCCTAAAATTTATACTTAAGTATAGTACTTACTTTACAGTACTAGTTTTACTTTGTTACGTTCCACCATTGAGTAAAACACATACGAAAATACCTTTTTAATAACAAAGACTGTGGCATTTTTTAATCAAAATGTAAAAAAAGAAAAAATAATTTCAAATTTTCATCAATAATACACTTTATTTGTAAATATTCTCTATTTAGAAACATTGAGTCACTATATTTCTGCATTTATTTGGTTAAAAATGTGACGCCCACTTTTTAGTCGGTTAATCGATCGGTAGAGCATTTCTTTATATTCAGCTACAGTCCAAGTAAAATGACAAAAAGTCTACATGAGCCCCCAGTGTTAAACAGTTGTGTATTGGTTTTGTTTCAGTCTTCCGGCTCTCATTGGCTCTCCTCTTCCGAGCGCGAGCAGCTTCTGTCTGAGCTCCGAGATTCAGGATGGATCGAGGTGGAAAACCGAGATGCTATCTTTAAAGAACTGCACTTCAAAACCTTCAACCAGGTCACAATCCTGCTTCTGTTTGATGCTGCTGTGCACTGGTGTCCCTGTGTCAGATTGGGAAAAATATCTAGTTGTGATTTTTCTGACAAGCATTGCAATTGTGAATAGATTTGCTTTTATTTGTTTTAATACTATGATTCTGTTCAGAGTCCACACGTCCAGAAGAATTGACGAAAAGACTGAAATATAAACTGACAAACTACTACAAGAATCACATTTCAGAACATGTTTGAGCAGATCTAAACTACAGGGTTAGCAGTTTTTATGCAGAATAAAACGGCTGATTTTGTTGTGTGTGTGGAAAATTATGATATTCCAAAAACTGCAGTCTTTATGATTTGCTAATTGTGTCCATTCAAATTCCATTTTCATTTCGATTACGATTAATGTTGCAGGCCTAGTTTGGCACCAGTTTAGTCCTGATGTAGACTTTATTTAGTCCTGTTCTAGTCCAGGTTTATTTCCATTTTATGTGATGTGTGGGCAGGTGTGAATTCAGCCTTTTTCATTAGGAATAGACTAGGGCTGCAAAGATTAAGTGACTAATTGTAACAAGTCAAATATAAAAAAATAATTTATATAAAACATACAATAATAATGGTAATCGTTATCTGAACTATACAGACTCTAAACACACATGAAAAATACAGGGACAGTGACATTATTAAATCAAAAAGTAATAAACTATTTATCTTTTTCATCCATAATACTCTTTATTAATACATATTTTCTATTTAGCAGCCTGTAGTTTCCATATTTCAACCTTTATTGGGTTAAAAATGTGCTTCAAATGTCTCGATGTGCAATTGAAATTAGAGATGGAGCGTTATATTGGTTGGCCGATATATAGTGCCGATATTTGCACTTTTTAGTATAGCGGCTATTGGCCATAAATCTCTAGCAGAGGCCGATATTTTGTTTGGCCCAACCAGCTGCATGTAAAATATATGCATAAAGCTTTATTTGAACACCTTGGTTCAAAGGGGGTACTGTGACTTGACTGCTCTCCCATCCAGTTTGTAGTAAAACAAGGTTGTGGATGATTAGATTTGGAGAAAATGATCAAAATCTGTCCTACATATCAGCCCAAAAATATCGGTAAAGCTTATCGGCCACTGAGTCCTCTGGATTCTAAACAAATGGTATAGGCATCAGTCATGAAAAACCCTACAACGGTCCATCTCTAATAGAAATAAAATAATAGTTTGACTACTCAACTCCTAAAATATCGTTAGTTGGAGGCCTTGAATAGAAACTGGATTCACGTTTTAAAATTCGATCATAATTTCAGATGAAGGGCAGCAGCTTTTATAACTCTGCAGGCAATTTGACGTTTTTGAAAGAAGTCCAAAAAAAAGTTGAAATGTTATTTTCTGTTTTTGTTTGGCTGCACAAGCTTGCCGTAATAATCCAGACACTCTCAAGTCTTTTCAACTGACAACAATCACACCTCGGTTTGTGATTGAATTATGTGACAGTTTTTGGTGATGCAATGAAGAAAAAAATTGTTAATTGATACTAACAGAGAAGACGTAGAACTTTGTGCCAGTTTTTGTTTCATGTGGATTGGCCCAGTAATTATATTAACCATAAACCAGGTCAACAAATATGTAATCTGACAGTTAAACAGCAAATTCCACCTGAGAATTTGTATTTATCCACCATCTCTATAGCCGTTTTACAATTGCGTAGACGTTAATAAAACCCATTCCTGTTGTTTACCACTAGATGGAGACACAAAACAAATGTACCGTTTGTAAAACTACATAGATTTAAAAGTGCATGAGTTCGCGTGCTGGGTTGTAATCATCAATATTTTAGCTAAATAGCATTAATGTATTGTTTATATTTAGTCCAATTCTTAGTTGGAAAAATTTTAGGTTTTGACACAGTTTGTAAATTTTTGCTTTATTATTTGTATTGTAAATGGAGCTATACATTGTAAATTTGCTCAAGAATTATAAAAAATATATATATTAAAATTGTGCAGGAGCATTCAGATTTGAGAGAAGACTGAAATCCGATTTGCTAAACTAATCCAAGAATTCCATGTAGTTCAGAACGAGTTTGTAGAGGCCTAAACTACAGGATTAGCAGCTTTTACACAGAATAAGATATTTTATTGTTTGCTGAGAGGAAATAATGCTACTGAAATACTTACAGCCTCTGCTAATTGTGTGATTTGCTAGTTGTGAGCTTTCAAATGGCAGTTTTGATTACGTTGCGATTAATGGTGCAGTGGTACTTTTCCCACAATTTTTCCACATTAATGGCTTTTATATTTTAAGACATTTATAAGTCTGTCCACTCAAGGAGCACCACAGACCTGTATGAGTAAATTAGCAAGATTAATCACAATCAAATTGAAATCGCTATTTGAATGGGCGCATTTAGTAAGTCACAATGGCAACAAAACCTCCTGTCTTGTTCTGTATAAAGCTGCTAACCCTGTAGTTTACATGTTCTGAAATGTGATTCTTGTATTTGTATTTGTCAGTTCATATTTCAGTCTTTTTGTCAATTCTTCTGGACGTGTTTAAAATATGAACTTTGAACAGAATCCTATTATTAAAACATAAATCACAAATCTAATCACAATGCTCGATATTTTCCCCAAATCGTGGTGCACTAGAGTAAATGTTGCCAGATTTGCCTGTGTTTTCAGCATCTCGGGCCCACTTAAGGGACTTCCTCTAATCTGAAAGTGAGTAGTTTTAGCAGCTGTTTTTTACACGTTTTTGGGTTTGAAGTCGGCCGCTCGTCCCAAACGTCAGTCCCACTTTGTCTGAGCAGATCCAGAGGCACAGTTGGCAGTAATTGAGGTCGATCAGAGCGATTCCTTTCACAAACAAATCAAATTGGTTAAAATGTTTCATCTGGGGAAAACCACCACGAGCTCCTGCATGTTCAGACCACTTTGATTCAACTGGTTTTATCTTTTATCTATCTTTGTTTTTCACAAAGTTCTTGTTTCTCTTAATTGGGAAGATGATCTGTTCAGCTGCAAAAATAACACATATATAATAAATTGCAATATTTTCAAATGACAGTAAATTTTTCAGAAATATCAAAGTAAAATAAAATAGCTTAATCAGTGTGTTAATTGGTTTAATTAGTCAAATTTTCAATAGAAAATTTTTGGAGTTTGGAAATCTGCCCCGGTTTCCTAATTCCTGTAGTTATTTTTTTGCATACTGTTTATGGATTTCAGCGTTCTGTTATAGGCAACATTTTAGGGACTTTTCACCATTAAAAAGAGATAATATTTAGTTTTAAATTGTTCATCTCTATGGCTACGACCCTAATTTTTCATTATTCTGAAACCCATGAAACCCATAGTCTTGTTTTAACTCTCATAATTACTTAGTTCTAGTTCAAGCAGGAAGTCTGAACACATGTGTCCTGTGCTCAGGTCTCTGCACTGGCTCCTGTGGCTCAGAGAACAGACTTTAAGTCTCTCCATGGCCCAGCACCAAAGTATATCTCCCACATGTTAGTGCCATATGAACCATCGCACACTCTGAGAACCTCAGGGATCGGTCTCCTGCTGTAGTCCTGGTTTAGTCCCAGTTTATTCCCGGTTTAGTCCAGTTCAGTTCCTGGTTCAGTCCTTCAGTGGTCCTGGTGTAGTCCTGGTTTAATCTTGGTTTAATCCTGGTTTAATCCTGGTTTAGTCCTGGTTTAGTCCTGGTTTAGTCCGGCCTTCTGCTGGAGCCCAGAGTCAGGACTAAACATGGGGAGTCAGTGTTTCACTTTTATGCTGTTCAAATTCAAATGCTTACTACCAAGTGTTGGTATAAGAGCAGAATCTAGCAGCGTAATCTTAAACTAAACAGGTGTATAAAGAGATATTTCTGCAGTCTATTAACTTTTTGTGCAATATTTGATTTGATTAATGTTACCAAGAGCAGCAAAGACGTAAAAACAAATCAAACTATGAAGTCATAATCTCCAGCTCTAATTTCGCCTTAAAGTGACTGTACAAATCCTACGTGCTCTTTTTTATTCATTACTGCAGAGTTTTTCTCACGAGGAGGCCGCTGACTGTCTTTAAACAGTTTTTACGGCAGTGACAGACGAGAGGAGCCACTTTACTCTGAGTGATGTGAAATCCAACTCCTCACTTTAATAATGACGACACACACCTGCAGGGCTGCACTTTGACCAACAGGGGGCAGTACAACAACAGGCAAGACTCAACTGTGAAGTGTTTTACCACTGTCCATCTTAGATTTATTCATTTACAAGTGTTTTTGACACCTCGACTCCACACAGATCTGACTTGTAACTTAGCGTGGTGGTGTTTGTCTCCATGGAGATGAGATGAGTTTAATGCCATACTGTGGAGCATTCCAGTAATAGTAATGACATCAGGAAGCAAGTTGTTACATATAGAGCACATTTAAAGGAACGGTATGTATCCTGCAGTCTTACTATTTTAAAAAGGGCACTACAATCACAACTGAAGCATAATTTCTCATTCTCAGCATATGGACAGACCATGCCTCATGTAAAGCCTCATGTGAAACCTCCAAACCTCCAGAATTCACTCACTGAGCTGCAGAGGCTGCACTAGCACTGATTAATGATTGGCTGCAGGTGCTGGGGTTTAGGTAGTGACCATTCAGATCAGAGACAGTCCTTTTTAGGTTTAAACCAACTGGATTTTGGCATTGGAACTGGCAACCCAAATGAGAGACTCATGTGAGGCTCATTCTGCTTTCTGATTGGATAATCATCTTGAACCAAAACACCAAATTATAACATAAATAAATGGGCCATTATATCCAAAAATAAATCAGCATTAGAATTGTTATCAGTAAAAGTTATATTTAATTTGAACATGTTTACATTGTATCTGGGGACACGGTTGGGCCAAGTTAAGGAATTTAAAATCTAAATCTTAGAAAAATGCAATAACTGAATGTTCTATTTTCAGTTTGTTGTATTTGATTACATCAAATGGAGAACAGTTTGTAGAAGACTTTTAGCGAGCCATCAGTGTAATGCTAGCTGTAAGTATTATTATCATATGGGATATTAAGTCGGCCTAGTACAACTCCTCATGTTTTTGTCAGCA
>KN471546.1:11094-33405 GCA_000787095.1 Periophthalmodon schlosseri | reverse complement strand
GTTAAATCCCGGGTTATGTTTTTAATCCTTAGCATTTCGGTTCCTGTTTTTTGCTATGATTTGACGTTGTTTATTGTTGAATTCATGTTGTTTATGAACGTACATGTGTTTCTGGTTTTGATGCTCAGAGTGGAAACCGTGACGCAGACTGCCCCGAGATGCATTTTAACTACGACGAGGTTGGAAATGATCTCTCCAATGCATTTTTCTGACAATTACTGCAAATGCAATTAGATTTGGCCTATTTTTACCTAATATTTTTTTTTCACAGTGCACATTTTGAAGATGTGTATTTTAAATAGGACTGCAAGATGAATCGCAGTCCAATCAAAATGGCTATTTGAATGGGCACAATTCTCTAATCACTAAAGCTGCAGTTTTTGAAGTACCATGATTTCCTCCACAAACAACAAAATCTCCTGTCTTATTCTGCACGAAAACTGCTAACCCTGTAGTTTAGATCTGTACAAACATGTTCTGTAATGTTATTGTTGTATTATTTGTCAGTTCGAAAACTGCTAACCCTGTAGTTTAGATCTGTACAAACATGTTCTGTAATGTTATTGTTGTATTAGTTTGTCAGTTCATATTTCGGTCTTTCTGTCAATTCTCCTGGACGTGTTTAAAATGTGAACTGTGGACAAATTATTAAAACATAAATCGCAAATCTAACCTCAGTGCTCATCAGAAAAATCACAATTAGAGATCGTGCAGCCCTAATTTTAATTTGAGAGAAGTCTGAAAACTAATCCAAAAATCCCATGCATTTCGGAATGTGTTTGTAGAGGTCTAAACTACAGCGTTAGCAGCTTTTACACGGGAAAGGCATTTGCATGTAGAGGTCTAAACTACAGCGTTAGCAGCTTTTACACGGGAAAGGCATCTGACACACAAGGAGGGCATTTGACGCACAGAAACATTTCAAAACATGTTTGTTGAGGTCTAAACTACAGGATTAGCATCTTTTACACAGAATAAGACCCCATGGAGTCACAGGGAGGGTATCTGACACACAGGAACATTTCAGAACATGTTTGTTGAGGTCTAAACTACAGGGTTAGCAGCTTTTAGACCCCAGTGACCCCAGTTTATTTTTGGATTAATGATTCAATATGGCGTCTTTGGTAGTATAGTTCTTCCAGTCGGAGACATATGAGCAGAGCAGTGACAAATTTTGGGATAAACTGGATAATGAATGGCTTACACTAGGCCGTGGTGTTGATGATACAATGAAATTTGACGCCGTACTCAGTTTTATCTCCTATCATTTTGGTGTTCCACATTTGATTTCATTTTTATTTTTGATGCAGCCATCTGTTTAAATCAGTGTGGAAAAATATCTAATTGCCGTTGAGTGTGTAAATTATACTTTGGAAATCAGGATTCAGTTCGCATTTTAAACTCGTCCAGGAGCATTAACATTTGAGAGACTGAAATCTGAACTGCTAAACTAATCCAAAAATCCCGTGCATTTCAGAACATGTTTGCAGAGGTCAGAACTACGGGGTTAGGAGCTTTTCCGCAGAATAAGACCTCATGGAGACACAGGGAGGGCATCTGGCACACAGGGAGGGCATCTGACACACGGGACATTTTTGGAACATGTTTGTAGAGGTCAAAACTACAGGGTGAGCAGCTTTTACACAGAATAAGACCCCATTGACACACAGGGAGGGCATCTGACACACCTGGTTGTAGAGGTTTAAACTTGCAGAATAGACAGAATAAGACATGTTTAGTTGCTTGCAGAGATTTGTTTTTTCAATTTGCTAATGATGGGACCATTCAAATTGCGTTTTTTTTTTTTTTTTCAATGAATCTTTCAGCAAAATAAATAAATACTGTAATCTGAGTTGTTGGCAACATAGTAATAGTAATTTCTCCTTACAAAGGTAACTGTAACACAAACATTTGACACTGCGACATCCTTGTACTTGGTCCTTCAGGTTGAGAAAGCCAGACGCTCTAATCCACAGTGGTGTCCTGTGTCCCTCACCGTGTCTCCAGTGGGACGTTTGTGAGACTCAAACCGTCAGATCTTTGTGTCGCCTTTGTCCCGGTGTCTGCAGGGAAGAGCCGAGGTGTGGTTCCCAAAAGGAGGTGCTCCAGAACAATCCTAATCCTTCCGAGTGTGTCTCAGTGCGTACGGGGCTGTGTGTGTCTGTCTGCGAAAGCTAAGACTCACATACAATACGGGCCCCCCTCTCTACGCGTTCATCATCCCCTCGTGAAGTGCTCGTTTTATGCCCACTTCACCCACTTCCCATTATAACGTTCGATTTGTGCACTGCTTATTTGAGTGCATGGGACGAGCTTACGCACTTACGCGGCTGTGCGATACTAATAGGCCCTTCACCAGGTTGCGGCGCTCGGGCCTAAAATGTTATTATAAATGCAACTGGAATATTTGTCAGAACTCATAAAACATTATTGGGTAGTGTTCCAAAAGTATTTTCTCCCTAAATATGTTTTAATGATTATAATTCAATTTTTTTTTACTAAGAGGACTATTTATATATTTAATTTCTATATATTTTTTGTGTTAGTTTATACATTATTTTTCTTTTTTTTGTAAAGTTTTTTCCAGTGCGATATTCTCAACTGGCACATCATTTTGCTTGGAATAAGAAAATATATTAAATAAATCAAACAAATTAGGCATCATATGTAAATAAATACAAATATTCAAATTCATTTCCGTTTGCAGGAGGTGTGGTGCTCCGGACAGCACTGTCACATGTGCTGGTTAGACCTGGTTTAAAGTGGAGATGGGCGATATGTAGCCTGTCGCGATAACGCATTTTGAAGTGCGATATGTTGTTGTAAATATGTAAATTATATATGGACAATAAATTATAATAGTGAAAGTAATTTATGCCACTGACATAATAACCCAAGAGCAGATTTAAACAACAAAAACTATTCTAAATCTACAGTATTGTTAAATCCAGAGCTGCATAAATAAACAGCAGAATGAAACACTTTAGTGCTTTAGTTTGCATCTGTAATGAGGCATTGAAGTTATTAATTCAACTTTTTACGGCTTAAATCTTATTATGTAGCCAAAAAAAATAATCCAAAATGGCCCAGTCGTGCACGAAAAGTCGATATAGTAATTAGTGTGACACGTCTAGTGAAATGCCAAAAAATGTATATCAGGGTTTTCTTGGAGCCAGATCACAATTTGGATTTTATCACGATTCATGTAAACTTTGTTGCTTTTAACAGAAAGCTACTCATTGACTTTTTTATACTAAGATCTTGAGTATTCATGCAGGGACGTCATGTCTCAGACCCTGTCGCACTATTGTGGATGGTTACAACAGGAAAGGCATCTGGCATAAACACCTGCCAAATCAGTGCCACGAAGAAGCATTTCTTTACCCTGCGGGAAGATGAATTATTGCAATATTTAGGTTTTCAGACTCATTAGAATCCATCTTGATCCTCTCCCACCTCTGCGTTCCAGTACTCACCTTTTTTCTTGTAAAAGAGCAATTTTTTTGTTTTTCGTCATAAAATCTATTGTAAAAAACAGACACTCAGATTTTGTGAGCGATGGAACAAGTTGGACTAAATACCTATGTCTTCAGGTACGGTGCTTTTCAGCCTGTCCCTGATCTTTCTTATTTGCTTCTCCAATATGAGCCCCATTAAAGGCCCTGTATCTGATTTTTTTTTTCCCCCATGTATTTGAGAAAATTATAAGCAGCTCTTGAGGTCAAATAAGTCAGTTGTGTATTGTCGGCATCTAATTATAAAGCATTTTATTGTCAGATAATCAGGAAGTGCTGAGTTAGCATGTTAGTTGTTGTTAGCTTTACCGTGATGGCAAAACTCCGCTCTGGTCTCTGAGAGTTTTGAAATCCTCATCATGGTGAATAATTATGCTGCTCAGAATGCAGAAGGTAAGTGAGGAATAACTTTGGATCAATGCCAACCGCCAAAAAAAAAAAAAAACTGGACTAGTTTTGTTTTTCACGTTTTGAAGATCATAAAAATCACGTACAGCGCATTTAAAACTGGCAGTCCCCGTTGTTTTTTATTTGCTTGTGCCAATATGAACCCCATTAACAACTATCTTCTGTATTTCACAAATCATCAATCAAAACCCATCCCGTATAATCGCCCTTTAAACTGATACAGGCTTTAAATTTGCCCGGAGTCGTGTTTCTCCACAGAGGCTCACAGACCGGCTTAAAAATGGCCGCTTGTTTTGATTGTGGGTTTAAGTTACATCTTTGAGGGCGTCTGGGCTCATCCACTGCACTGCATCGATATATTAAGATGTTGTGGTTGTCATATTTTAGCTGCCATAGAGAAACTTCAGTCTTCTTGTCTTTCGTTTAGGTCTTTAGACATGTGCTTTTGATAGTTGGTGATGGAGCATGTTTTGAATCAGCAGATAAACTTGTATTGGCTGAGCTGCTTCGTGAATGTGTCAAATATCTTGGAGACAGTAGAACAATTACTGAAAAATGACTAGATCATTTCTATTCATAATTTAACCTGATTTGTTCTCCACATGTGGTACCCCCTACATTTCAGAATAAGCATTGTAAATTGGTGGTTTTCAGATTTCTAGTGTGATGGTGTCATACTTCCAGATGAGGGCAAGGACCAGATTTCCCTATTGATTACATTACACTTTGCTATGAAATATCCAAAAGATAAATGTACAAATGTTGAGTCTGATCATTTCTATTAAGACCCAAGAACTCACTGTATTACAACAAAAATCTGCATTTTAACAATGTATGTAACTTTTCTGACCATACAGCTTTGCCCCAGAATGTTCCACTGTAAGGCATTAAACTTCTATCTGAATGAAGACGAGCACTTGACGCCACCATGCGTATTTTTTTGCAATTAAAAACACCTGTAATTGAATAAACAGCAAGATGGATACGTTAAATCTCATACAGTAGAACATTCAGGCAAAGCAGTAATATCTCCATGGAGACAAGCAGGTGGCAAGACCACCACAAGAAAAGTTACTCAGTGCACCTTTTAAGAAATGACAAATATTTAGGCAAGGCAAGTTTATTTGTATAGTACAATTCGTACACAAAGTAATTCAAAGTGCTTTACAGAATAAGAAAGACATTACAATCTCCATACAAACAAACAATCATAAATAATCATCATAAAATTAACTTTAAAAGAGAAGAGTGCAGAATAAAAACCTTTCAGTCATATACACAGCTAAACAGAACCGTTTTGAACCTGAATTTAAACATTGTCAGAGTAGAGGCCTGTCTTACATCTTCAGCAAGACTGTTCCAGGTTCCAGCTGCCTAAAACTGAAACGGTGATTCTCCATGTTGAGTCCTGACTCTGGGCTCACTAAACCAGGACTAAAACAGGACTACAGCAGGAGGCCGGTCCCTGAGGTCCTCAGAGTGCGAGACGGTTCATATGGCACTAACATGTCGGAGATGTACTTTGATCCTAGGTCATGGAGAGACTTGTACATAGTCACAGCTGCTTTAAAGTCTATTCTCTGAGCCACAGGAGCCAGTGCAGAGACCTTATGTGCTTGTACTTCCTGGTTCTAGTCGGGACTGAACAGCAGCGTTCTGGATGTACCGCAGCTGTCTTCCCGCTCTTTTGGAGAGGCCAGTGAGCAGGCTCTAACAGTAGTGTAACCTACTTGAGACAAACCCATGGATAAGTCTCTCCAAGGCTGCTTTAGACAGTATACCTTTGATTTTTGCAATATTTTTGAGATGGTAAAAAGCTGCAGATGTTATTGATTTGACTCAACTTCAATATTCTCATCACATTCAAAGCTATTCATAATCTTGCTTCACAATACGTCTCCAATCTCCTCCGCATTGCCACTCCCTCATGCTGTCTCCAGTCCTGCTCCTCTCTCCAGATCTCTGTTGCTTCTGCCTGTCTCATCACCCTGGGGGGGCAGAGCCTTCAGCCGCTCTGCCCCCCCAGCTCTGGAACTCACTCCCACCCGACCGCCGCAACATCGACTCCCTTCCTCTCTTCAAAACACGATTTAAAACTTACCTGTTCAGACAATCCTACACCACATAACCAGTCACATCATTTGAGAGGAGATATCTTCTGCATTTGAGACATGAAGGACTATCACTATGAATTAGTGTCTGTGATTGGACCGTTTCTGGAAGGGACTGGAATATTTAGTTTTCCTGTTTTTCCCGGGTTTTCCTGTACATTCCTCCACTCTGCTCAGATATTCTGGCATGAGCTTTAACCCATTGTACATAGTCTTCCATATCCAGTGATTAGCTCCATATAATCGCCCTAAATGCACTCACATGTATGGGGCTCTGGGACTGCTTTGGATTAGTGCAGATCTGTGTAACTTCAGGTCCAATTACAGCCAGCCTGACAGCTCAAGCAGGACGAACATGGATGTTTCCTACTGGTTTTCCCCTTTTCCCTAGTGTTGTGGTCCCAGATAGATGTAGTTGTTTGTAGTAGAACTTGGCAAGTAAGCCAATTGAGATCCAATGATTTCAAACTACCTTAGCAGGAGGATTTGACATATTGTGCATGTTTTGGGTGATGGGGGAAACCTGAGTGCCCACCCAGACACTGGGAGAACATGCAAACTTCACACAGAAAGGCCCAGGAGTCAAACCTAGCCACTGTGCCACATACAACATCTCCCAGCCTTATAAAGGGTATTACGTCTTTATCAATGCACTGCAATGTAAGAGTAGCAGTAGCAGTAGCAGTAGCAGTAGCAGTAGCAGTAGCAGTAGCAGTAGCAGTAGCAGTAGCAGTAGCAGTAGCAGTAGCAGTAGCAGTAGCAGTAGCAGCAGCAGCAGTAGCAGCAGTAGCAGTAGCAGTAGCAGTAGCAGTAGCAGTAGCAGTAGCTAGGGATGAGCGACAATTTTCACAAAACGACATAAGGTAGCAGTAGAGTGCCACATACTAGACGTAGTAGTAGTCGTAGTAGTAAAAGCACCATTGTTTTTGTTTGTTTTTTTCCTGAGTGTGTCAGGTAGGAAACCTTCCCCTCTTCACAAACTCCGTGCTGGTGCTGCTCTTGACCCTGTTGACTTTAGGCTCAGTTGGAGGCAGGGGTCAGCTCTTGTTTTCGTGCCCAGGCCAAGTGCACTTCTCTGGGACACTTGGACTCTGCTTACTCCCCTGAGGGATCACAGCGTGAGACAGCAGCACGTTTTAGGACATCCATGACATTCAACCCCCACGCAAAGAATGGAGAGATTACTGCATTCTCTACTGCATTTTTCAACTTTTTTTTCTTGGAAAAATATCTGGATGTTTTTGTGTTTTGTGTTACTTGTTTCAGGCTGAGCGCTATGGCATTAAAACATTTTTTGATCTGATTCCTGGGGTTATACCAAAACTTATCACAATTCATGTTGAATCAGTTACTATTGTTTAACGTCCTTACGAGGTAATTAAACTCAGATCCGTTGCTTTTGAGAGTTCACTTTTTGCTGTGATTGGTTAAAATCACCTCACTCACTCGGAGCATGAGCCATGTGAGAGGTCATCACCTGACCACTGAACGAATTTCCATGACAACTCACTTCAAGCGGACAGAGCCTCGTGAACAGTCACACGCTCACTTCCCTGGTGCTGTATGCTGTGGTCTTTTCTGCTCACCTGCGCCGATAGAGGCAGGAGGAGACATGTTACTGATATTAAGTTGATCAAAATTTCCACCTCAGACAAATGTGTCAAACAGCGTCTCTGCAGCGCCCAGTCATACATGTATATGTGATCCGAGCACGTTTTTACCCAATTCCAAGCACTTTCACTTTTACCGTGGAATGCGTAGGTCGGCCCGAGGTTGGCGGCGTTCACACCACACTCGCCCCGCTCCAGACTGAGACAGGAGCTGCTCCAAAACCTCCTGTTCTATGTCATATATGCTCCAGTCAGTAATATTCTGCATTTCCATTACTGAGTTATTATTAGCGCCACAGCGCGTGCACTCGTGCGCACGAGTGGGCTAGGGCCCATTGTAAATGTCTGCACTGGGGCCCAGGGTCACTACCATACGCCACTGGCATTGATATAATTTAAACTCATAGGTAAAGTTGTAAATGAATATAAACATTCACACTGTTGAAATTACATCTTGTCCAATCACAGTTCTGTCGAAATGACCTCAAAAATGGACAGAATCATAGGCGCAGACTGAGGTAGGGCTATTTAGAGCCAATTTCCCTCTGCAATCTCAATTAAGCCGCTAAACACTTCCTCCTCGTCTCATTAAATCCACTGGGCGGCCATTGTTTATCTTCTGCTTGGCACTCAACTCAAACCGAGCCTTTTTCACTTCACCGGGACCAATTTAGCGGGACGGTTTTGAGAGGAGAGGCGTGTGTAATTCGATCATCGCGAGGATCTAATTGGCTATAAAGGAAACAGCCTCCTGATCTGTTCAAGTAATTGGCATATTCCTGCAACTTGACCCAGTGGCACCAATTGAAAGTGCTGCGGGTCTGCGATTCGTCAGCGCGGTCCTGGGCAGTGAGAGAGACAGTCGAGCCAGGTGTTTTCCAGTGTGGTTAAAGAGGGGAGGGGGCATGGACACAAATGCATGGCTTAATATAGGGATGGGCGATATGTCGGTTCCAGTATCGGTATTGGCCAATATCAGTATTCAAAGCTGGTATTTGTTTTGCGCTGATACTTATACTTGATTTTCTAATTTTGTATCCCTCACCTCCATTTTGAATATAAACATTTTTTAAATTGTTAATTACAAAGAGCTAATCATCTGGATAAAAGCCTTTTCTACGACCACTCCTGGATGAATGAGAAATTACATCGACTTGTTTTTGGAGATAGGCAAAATTGGTATATCAAGTACAAAACAGCTAATAGAAGACTTGCAGTGTAATCTTCTAAATAAAAATTTCCCAAAGTCAGTATTCTAATTTTGCAAATCTTTAAATTGACTATTTTAGTATTATTTGTAGTGGATGACATATTGTTCACCTGATGTATGATGAGATATTCTTGGATTTAACTTAAATATCATTTATTATTGAAATATGAAGTGTTAAACTAATCCAAGAATTCCATGCTTTTCAGAACATGTCTGTAGAGGTCTAAACTACAGGCCTAGCAGCTTTTCCACAGAATAAGACCCTTTGGAGACACAGGGGCAGTATATTGCCTAGAGATTGTTGTGATTTTCTGATTGCAAAACTAATCCTGGCTCAGATTTTGTCGCCTGCCCTCATAGTGGTGTTTCAGTTTCATCTGGGTTATTACACCATGTATCTTTGAATTAATAACATTTATTAGATGGACAAATGGTTTATATTCACGCTTAAATTCAGGCCCTGTGTAAAACCCCGTAAAATGTCTGTATTTAACTGCCCTGTGCTCTGTCCAGGTTTTAATGCGCTTTTTGGCTGAAGTAGCTCGTTGTAGCAGTTAGTCTGGGAACGCTTTGAATCATCGATTATTTAGCCCTCGTTTTGGTTTGAATGCAGTTTAGAGATGGTATTTTGCTCGGTTGGTCCTTTTTAGACCTGATTTAATCCTGGTTTAGAACTTGATTCACCTAGTTAATTCTGGTTTCTGGTAATTTTTTGTTCTTAAAGGAGATATATTATGCTAATTTGGCTTTTCAAAGCTTTTAACCGTGTTATAGTTGTTTTCCTTCTCCTTCTTTACCCTCTCGAATTTGTATTTAGAGTGATTCATGCATGTTTGAGTAATCTTTATTCTTCTGTATTCAAGACGTCATTGCTCTGATCCACCCCCGGAATCTGAAAACCACCAATACAGCAGACACAAGCACAATGTGCCGTCTTTAACCCCCCCCTTCCCAAAAAAAGGCCAATTTCCAACAAAAACGAAGACCTCTTCTGTGGTCAGATGGCCCTGCTGTTTCTGAATCCTTGTATTTGTCCTTGATGCTAAAGTTTGAGTATCAAGTTTACACCGCGAGCTGCTCCAGTGATGACACAGCTGCTGTAATGATCTGTGTGGACGAGAGTGCTGTAAATTACACTATTAAACTACTGCAAAGTGCAACCCAAGACCAAGAACTGGGAGGAACAACAAGATGGCTTCTCCAAAAGCTGGCGTCACAATTTATGTCTAAGGAAACTAATACATCATGTTTCATTATGCTGGCTAATATTGTAATGTTTTTATAAGGAACAGTTCACAAGACAAATGTTCCCACAATGTGCAAAACTGAAGTGATGTTAAAACAGAGCAGCAAAAAAAACCCCCCAAAAAAACCTTAACTATGAATTCACAATGAACCGATATGAGTAATAATCATAGACTGTGTAAAGAAGTGGACTCGGAATTCCGACTTCAAGTATCATAGCAAGCAAAGAGCCAATCCAGAGCGAGGCGGTTGAAGGTAACGCCTCTTCCCTCCCGCACCCCTGTTGCTAACGCTAACAGGAGCGATCTCGGGGATAGAAGGTGCCTGATTTGTTTGTTATTAATGGTCATATCTTGATTTAGGGACACAATAGCAAAATAAAAATACCAGGATCATGTAGAGAGGGTTAGTGTGGATTTTTTAAGACCAAAATGACGAGGCTCACAGCAGCAGTTACAGGGAGAGGTGCAACGTTTGTTCAATAAAAAGTTAATTGGAGCTGAGTTGATGGAGCTGGAAGCGCACCCATGCTCACGTTCTATTTGGAACGTGGTGGCTAACAGGGTAGCTATGTCCATTTATACATACAGTCTATGGTATTAATAATGGTAAAGCATTTTATTTACGTAGTGCTGCTTTGGACATTCAGATCTTGCATTACTTGTTCTAATACAAAAGTGAATCTCATTCCTCTTATAAGATTCTTAAATTACAGCATATATCTAATGTGCTTTGCCTGTGTCCAACTATAAAGTGAGTATATCTAGTTATTTACAAATGACAAAGAGAAAAATCTGAGCACTCCATCTACCGGTACATTAAAAAGTCCTTTTTATTGTAAAAACGGGACTTGCCTATACGCATTTCAGCCATGTGGGGCTTCTGCAGAGTATATAAGAATAAAAAGATGCCAGGTCCTTTTAAATAGACCAGCAAACAGTCACATGATGACAGTTATGGTACAAAGGGCAAAATAATAGATCCGGAAGTTTCCGTGGGTGCCGCCATCATCATTTGGGACTACAAAGCCCTTTTAAAGCCTCCCAGAGACTCTACTTTATATCATATTTTAGCGGCAAAACTTTTCTCTCATTCTTCATTGAAATGAATGGGATTCCCACTTAACCGGAAGTGATTTAGTAGCATTTAAGGGGACGGGCCGGAATAAGGTCAATAGAATATGTCTATGTAATAACAAGATACAATGTACAGTCATATACTACATATGGATAGGCCCACAACATCTAGAAGACACATCATTTAATACATTACTAGTGTACAAGAGCTCCAGACTAGTACTGTAAATTCAATAATACTCCAACAACATGAAGGAACCAGGCGCCAACAGTTATAAATATACAGAAAAATATAGATTTTATTTAAGACTGGGGTGTATTGTAGGGTCTCTGTCTAGTATGTGTCCCTCTGTGCTAGTGTCCTGAGTCTGTCTCCCCCTCTGATGGTTTTGGGGATCACCTCAGTGGCCAGTACTTTGAGTTGGTTGACATTGCATTGGTTTGAGAGCTTGAAATGTTCTGCAATGGGATCATTAAGATTTTGCGACCTGATGGGATACTTGTGTTCCGCAAATGTGTCTCTGTCTCCTTTTTGTGAGGCCAATATAAAAACATCCACAGCTGCAATTTGCATACGGTTTCAGAAGAACTGATTTGTTTATATGCGTACAGTGGTTACATGATCCACATTGAAAAGTGCCAACAGTTGGTGAGAAAAAGGTCCCCAGTTTGTCCTGTAAAGTCGGGGCCCTTCTCACAGCAAATGCAGGGTCATCAACAAAGGCAGAGGAAAGGGTGGGATCTCTGTGGAGAATATCCCAATTTCATTTAATAATCTATTTGCTGTTTGTCAGATTACTGTGTTGAATTGAGAAAACAATCCTGTCGGTCTTTCTTTTTTTATTTTTTTTTAAGAGATTTGTTCTTTCTGTAGACTTGACTTCTGAGTCTCTTGTCCAAATGGGATGTTTGAAATAAAGACACTAGGATGAAACTGACCGCCCTGAGATTAGTGTCCCGATCTGTTGTTTTTTATAGATAGATGTAAAACACCCTCGGACTCCACAGTGATATTAATATCTAAGAAATTAATAACGTAGTTCAGCTTAATTAATACTTAATTACTTAGTTAAGAATGTTTTGCTAAAGTCCAAGCTCAGTTTAATATTTGGATTGAGGTTGTTCCATCCTTCAGGCTGTTCCGGGCCTGCAAAAATGAAAAATAAATCATCAATGTATCTCCCATAGAATTGAATGAATTGTCTGAACGTGTTGGAGGGGCTCAACACATACCATTCGTCCCATAATCGTAAATAAAGTCCAGAATCATTTGGAGCGTAGGCAGCGCCCATGGCAGTGCCCTTGTTTTTTTTTTTTGTATAGTTTGTCCTGGAAGAAGATCTTATGTTTGTCCAGTGTGTCAATTAACAGTGAGATCACTATGGGGATGAGTAGTATAACTAAAAAAAATTACTAAAATATTAGTTGTTATTTTTTGTAGTAAAATAACTAATATTTTGGTTATTTTTTTGTAAATAGTGATGTAAAGATGGAGTTGTTTAGAATGGTCAGAACAAAGACTCCATGTCTATGCTCACCAGGGAAATGCCTGTGGTGTTTGTCTGTCCCTTCATTTTTGTAAACATGAGACTGAGTTAGGGGCTTTATAAAGAAATCTATATATTTCGATGCGGGTTCAGTTATGGTGTTTATTCTGCTTATGATGGGTATTCTGGGAGGGCTGTGCAGGTTTTTGTGGATTTTGGGCAAGAGGCAGAATGTAGCAATTTTAGTGTCTGAAGGAAACTTTGTTTTCACTCGAGTTTATCCAGTTGCCTTTTAAAGCAGTGTCAGGTATGTTTTTTACTTGACGCTGTATTTAAAAGCACCTGGCACCTTTTTATTCTTGTATGCCCTGAAGAAGGCCCCAAGCAGCTGAAACACGTAGGCAAGTAACGTTTTTCCAATAAAGGACTTTTTAATGTAGTGTAGTTTAATGAGTGTCTTGGATTTTTCTCTGTGTTGTATTTGTAAGTGATGTTTCCACTGTGATCCTGAAGAGCACCTGATCTGATCCTTGATTGACCCACTGAAGCGCTCATCTTTCTAATCTAACTAACGCTAGTTGTTGTTGGCGTGCTGTGAAATTCTGTTTTGCCCCTGAAAGATGCAGAAAATAAATGGATCAGTTATTAAAAAAAAAAAGTTAAAGTTAATTGTGGAAATAAATGACATTTTCACTTCCTGCACTGGTATTGTTTAATTTCGGATATCGGCAGATACTGATGGCCGATATATTGGTATCTAACCTAAAAAATGGATTGGCGCATCCCTCGTCTTAACTCTTAACTGTCTCTTTGTTTTAGGCGTTTGGATTCATGTCCCGCGTGGCTCTTCAGGCCGAGAAGATGAACCATCACCCTGAGTGGTTCAACGTTTACAACAAGGTAAACCCCTCTGCTCCCTGTGTCTCCAGTGTCCAGGCTCACGCTCCATGTGTTCAGATGGGCGTGATTGACGGGTGGATTAGCCAATCAGGGACACGTTTGGTCCTTCCACATCAAAACAAATATGGCTGCTTATGAGGAAAAAAGAAAGTAAAAAAATCACAGTGGACTGAAAAACATTAGGGATTAATGCAGCATCAATGAGCGAAGGACTAAACTAATTTTAATTATGTTCAGTGACCAATGAGCGCTTTCATTTCACATGCATCACTGAAATAAACAACTCTGATTGGACGATCATGTTTGGTTCTGGCTCAAGGTGCGACAGAGGGAGTGGTGACCAGATTGATATCCCTCTGTATAAGAAATTCAGAGATACCATTCTGGACTTGACAGGCAAGTTAGACACGTTTTCAATTGTTGCTTTAAAGTTACGGCCAAAAATCAACATGCTACAAAGGACTCGTGGGCGTGTGTGAGCAGCGGCTCATGTTTTCGCCCGTGTCTGTGTGCGATCTGAGCTGAGCCGCAGGCAGCAGCAGCTTCATAAGAAAAGGATTTAGCGGCAACATTCCACTGTTAGCCACTCGCTAACTCTGCGGACTCACGCTAATGCCGGAGATTTGGATAGACCCAAGTGGAGATTTTAGAAGAGAGGAGAGAGAGAGAGGGAAGAGAGCGAAAAGAGAGAAAGGGGTAGAAGTGGGGAGGTAGAGCGAGGTGGGAGAAATGGAGGGACAGAGAGACAGAGAGTAGGTGGATTGAGGGGGGGGGGAAGAGGGAAGATAAAAAGGGGGAGAGTGAAGGAGAGAGAAGGGAAGAGGAAAGGAAGGAGAGAGAAGGAGGCAAGGGAGGAGGGAGAGAGGATAAACAGAGAGGAGCTAATGGGGAGGAAAACAAGGGAAGCAGAAGAGGGAGGGAGGCGGAAGATGGAGAGAGGAAAAGAAAGAGAAAAGAGGGGTGAAGGAGGGGTGCATGAGAGAAAGAGAGCGAGAGATCCCAGTGACGATGTGCTAAAGCACCTGTAAATGTCTAGGTTGAGTAGGTTAAGTATCTCATGAATATTGCACTTTTTAAACTTATTTGACAGATTTGGCTGCTAGCTTTTATTTGTAATCAGCAATATTTTTTCTAGTGCTGCCAAGTACTTAGAATCTAACCTACAACCTTGAGTTAGTCAGCACTACCGACTGATCTGTGCCGTATTCATTTCTACTTTTTGTTTATTTTGTTGTTTTTAGGTGCAGATCACACTGACGACTCACGACTGCGGAGGCCTGTCCAAGAGAGACATTAAAATGGCCAAATTCATTGACAAAATTACACTTTCAAATTAAGATTATTTTTCTGTGAGTTTGTGTTCTAATCATGTGATGTTTGATCCACTGTAATATTTTGTACAATAAACATGTATGTATTTACAGATGTGTAGCCTGTTAATGTTTACAGGCATGAGCCAGGCTGTGGATGCAGAGGACACCATCAGCCACTAGGGGGGTCCTTACTTTGCATTACTAATGGATTTAAAGGTATAAGATGTAACTTGTACTCCTATTGGTTGATCCTGGGATGCCATTAGCTGTCTACAATAGTGAAAATGCCTGATTTGGCGCCTTTTTCCTTTAACTCTTTTAAATGTGTTTATTATGTGTTCTGTTGCTGTTGGCCCAAAGTGGAACTAAACCCTAAATCAGTTTTTGCTACTAAACTGTATGGAGTTTTAATATTATTGTTTACTGTTATTGGCCCATTTTTTGAGTGTGTGCTGCCTCCAGTGGCCACTGCAATTTCAAGTACTATGTGACATCACACAGGACTACCCTGATTACAGCACAGGTGGGCGGAGGTTCGGTGTTTAGTCTGACTTTAAATGTAGTTAAATCAAAGATGAAATATCCCATAGTAATTAATTTAAAATACTTTGAAAAACATCTTCACAGATCTGATCTGTAATTTGGCCTGTCGGCTTGATCATCTGCTTGTCTCCATGGAGATAGAAACGGTTAATGTCATACTGCGCAACATTCCAGGCAAAGCAATAGCAACTCCATTTAGACAACCACCCGAAAAGTTCCATAATAACATTTAACATTAACTTTGCTCCTGTTTGGTCTCATGTCTGTGTGTGGCCGTAACACGAGTGTAATTGCTTGGCTCTTCAGAGATGCGTGGACATTTACAGAGAACAGGAGGACAGCAGGAGCAACGTGAGACCCACAAAATGAAGTTTACCATCAAATAGCTCCAGAGAAGTCCTGAGTCCTGTCTGTAAGTCTGTGGATAAAAATCAGCTCGTAATGTGGAGTTATAGTCGTGGTTTGGGAGAAAACTCAAACTTAAGCCAAAAATCCTCTGTGAGTCTTATAAACTGTTATTTGATCATGTCCAGAGTTTTCCCATGAAGCTGCTGGAGATCAGTTTGAGTCTATTTAAATGTAAAATCATCATGAATATGAATATGAATATAATAAACCTGTGGATAATCTTTTCTCATTTTAAAGCTGCACCATGTAACTTTTCTGGTGGAGGTATTAATATTATCGGTGTGGCAGTTATTCAGTTACAGGTGTTTTAATTGCTCGGAATATTAGCATTAATATACTGTGAGCAGAGTAGCCTCTCCACAGATCTGACCTTTAACTTGATCTGATGGTGTCTCATGCTCGTCTCCATAGATATATTTAATGCATAGAACATTCTAGGCAAAGCAATAGCAACTCAATGAAAACATGCAGATATTATAATAAGGTTTAAAGGTCCTTTTCCCCACCATATTTATTCAGCCACACAAAAACAGTTCCATTAATCGGGTCCGTGCACAATATTGCCCGGCAGCCTCACTGCTGGCGTCACTACTTCCTGTCCAATTGTATCTCTGAGGTTTTTGCAGAGTCACACTAAAATTAATACATATTTAAAGATCAGGAAGTGGACACGGAGCTGCGAGTGGAAATCCCTGACCACATGTTAAAACTACACAAATAAAATACTTCAGTGGAGGACACTTTTGTGTTTAGAAAGGGAGATGTTTGTGTCTCAATGCTAACGCTAATGCTAATTTTGAGGCATAATAAATACTGTGGAAGATTACAGACAAAGGAACAACATTTCCATGGAAACAAACTGGAAGAGGCGGGTCTCCGAATAAAGAGTCAGGTTTGTGGAGATGCAAGCCAGCTCAGACAAAAAAACATATCGCCGGCCTCATAGCAGAACTGCCTAAATCATTTTTGACCAAATTTACTTTCCTGTCTCATTTTATTCTCCAGACTCCGCTGCACATCTGTAGGAGTGATTGGCTCTGTCCTCGGCCTATTAGAAAGATTTTTACAGTCAAAAAACTACAAATAGTCCCACTCATCTAACTGACATTTGCAAGTTTTTAGTGCAATAAACATGGCCAAAATACTTTTATTTTAGTACATTTTTTGGCTAGAAAGTTGCTTTCTTTCTGAACACCATTTCCCAGGATGCTTTGTGCTTTCTGCAGCCTGTTCCTGGGTGGTTCTGAGTGGGACAGGAGCAGAGAATGGTGGGTTTAAGCCTTTGACTCAGAAACCACTCCAAAACAAACTCCCCAAGTCTGTGCATGTTCTCCTCCTCTTTGTGTGAACCATCGCCCGCTGCTCACTTCTGTCTCTGCTCTGAGTGTCTAAACTTAATCCCCAAATCACCGCTCTGTGTCAGGCCTGTCACACACGCGTCGCAATTATAGCACACATACATGTAATCAGCCTAATCCAGCGGGGCGTGTGTGGGAGGCAATAGTAGCTCTGGTTGGGCGGACATTTTGTGGCCTGTTTTTGATGAAGAATAGAAATGATATACGAGAGGAGGAGGAGGGGGCGATATGGCTGTTCGTTTATGGAGAGGTTTGGTCCAATGACACTGTGGTTTTTTGTTACTGAACCGACTATCAGCACATTAGGTGCTTTCTCACTGGTGGTAAATGTTGATTAAAGAAGACATTTTGTGCTTGTGTCTGTTATATAGTTAGAAACTCTGTCCCCCGTGGATCATTATGGTTAATGGTCACATGTTTCTATAGCGCTTTTCCACCTTCAAGGCACTTTACATCAAGGAATCACTCACCCATTCACACTCATTCGTACACCAGTGTACGCAGACACTGGGTTATGTGTCTTGCCCAAGGACAACAGCATTGATCTGTGGGAGCTGGAATCGCACCGCCAACCTATGGGCCAGTGGATCTGATCGCTCAACCAAGGACGTTTATGTCGAGAGCGGGATTCGAACTGCCAACAGTGGACAAACACTCTACCATGACACTCCATTCACTTTCTGCGGGATCTATCTCTCAAACAAGCAGGCGACAACACCAGACTGAGTTACAGGTGAGATCTGCGGAGAGATGACCCAGCTCACATTAAAAGAGCTGTACCTGATTTTTACTGTCTGAAAAGCAGGAAAAACAACTAGATCATTTTAAATGGTTTGCAGTTATTCCTCGCTTACCTTATGCGTTCAGAGCATCCTAATTATTCACCACTTTGAGTTTATGAGCACTTTTCACAACTTTCAGAGACCAGAGCGGAGTTTTGCTGTGACGGTAACGCTAACAACAACTAGCAAGCTAATACACATTTCCTGATTCTTGGACAATAAAACCCCTTAATAATTATTATAGATACAGATGGTACACAGCAAACTTATTTTGACCTCAAGAGCTGTTTATACAATATATCTGTACTGGGGCAAGACACATTTTGCTCAAATACATGGAGAAAATTTGTGTACAGGGCCTTTAAGAATGCAGATTTCTTACTGTATTTTATCATTATTCTTTTTAATTATGAACATTTTATACACACACACACACACCAATCTGTGAAACATTCCAGTCAAAGCAATAACATCTCCATGGTGATAAACAGGCAGCATTCTCGGCACCAGGGAAGTTACACAGTGCAACTTTAACACTTGTGTTTTGTTTGCACTTAACCTGAAATGCTGCATTACTTTTAACTGATTTAATACAATAAAGTATAAATTATAATACAGAAAATATCAGGTAAATATTGTAAGGTTTAACCAACACTACTTGAAGTCTGTTACATAAACCTTCTAGGGTTGTTAAAAGTGTCGAAAACCAACTAAAACTAATATTGAAACTCGACACTCATTTTATCAATCAATACTAAAAAAGTCACATTCACAGAACAGAAATGAGCCTTTCCTGAATATCTTTGGAATGATCTTGAGCTGTATCAGAACAAGTATAAGACACATAGACGAGTACACGGGCATGGACCACTGTGGAACATACCTGAACGACTGAGGGATTACACACATATAAGGCCAGAAAAAAGAAAGTACTACGATTTAATGTTGAACATCTCATTCTGTTGTCTAAAGAAAGAATGTTTTTATTATCATAGTGGTATCAAAATCTGTTGAGTAACAAGTCTATTCCTTAGTATTGAAATTGAGTTTGAAATTTTAGGATCGTAACACTACAACCTTCAAAACAATACAAACAAAAATGAAAATAAACCGTTGGTGACTGGGGCCCTTTAAGCTCGGTGAATAACTTTGTGACAGTGTAATGAGTCTCGTTGATCTGAAGTATGTCGTCCTCACAGCGATTCGTGAACACTTCCTCACAGAAAAACCCAGAGTCAATATTTACGAGAGATAAACCGTGACCTTTGAACTGGGAGGAGACCAGTCACTGTGTCACTGCTTAGGGCCAACTCCAACTGTAGGAAAGTAGGGAAACGTACATGAATGTGGATCATCGAATTTGGGAAATGTAAACTCAGAGATAATACAGGGAAAATACCATATGATTTATAGTTTTATCAGATGCAAAGCACAAAGAGATTAGATTAGCAATAAGTGCCAACATATTCATCTGGAATTCTTTGCCTGTCAAATTCAGTCTGGTCCCCACACCCTCCGTTGCGCCTCAAGTCAGAACCAAACATGACTGTTCAATCAGATTTGTTTATTTCAGTGACGCATGTGAAACGAAGGACCTCATTGTCACCCATCATTTTAAAAGGCCTATAATATATCTGTATCTGAATGTTTTTACTTCATCATAAACATACCCGGAGTTGTGTTTTGTTTCATTCACATGTGTCTGAGTAATCCTTTATTATTAGTCCGTCTACATCTCCAAAGCTCAAAATGCTCTGTTCCACCTTGTGACGTCATGAAACAATAGTTTTCAAGTTAACCGTCACCTTTTACCTTTTGTTTACTATAGATTGGAAATTAGGGGGGTTTTCTAGTGAAGGTGTATGGAGTTTAAAAACACAGTGGAGCACTTCCTGTATGACCACATGACATCACAAGGTGGAACAGAGTGTTTTCTGTTTGAGAGAAGCCCAAATATGCAGGGTTTGTGTGTGAATGAAACAAAACACAACTCTAGGTATGTGTTTGATGAGAAAACAACATATAACACAGATCAGAAAATAGCCTAATATGGGCCTTTAAACAAAATGTTATTTTCCTTACCTCAGATTAACAGTTTAGTGTTTCACCCATTGATTTTTCAGAAAACTGCCATGTTTTTCTGTCCCCAGTGATATTTTTTTTCCTTTCTTCTTTCCTCGTAAGCAGCCGTATTTGTTTTGATACAGACGGACCATGTGTGTCCCTGATTGGTTAATCCACCTGTCAATCACGCCCATCTGAACTCTGGGAGATTCACCGGTGACCAGACTCACATCTTGGTAAAGTATTGGAGTAGTGTGTGTTCTGGACCGCGACGCACGTGAATTCCAGCGCACACCCAAACAGTCTTGTAAAGTTTGTCTGTGATGTGTAGTTTTTCTCGTAGCCACAGCTGCCCTGGGACAGACAGAAATGAGACGACCAATCTGTGCCATCACCCCCTTAGAGCAACACCAATCACTCACTTACACACCGCATTCATACACGTGCGGGTGAAGTGTCTTGCCCAAGGACACAAAAAGACAGCATGCGGTGGGTCAAGCCTTAGGTAGGTTGGCAATATGGCTCAGTGTTTTGTTGGAGCAATAAAACCTAAACCTGTAACTGAATAATGCAGACGTGAGACATGCAGGTGACTTACGCTCCACCTGAAAAGTTACACAGTGCCCCTTTAAGTCGTTCAAACTCCTGTATATTTTCTGTTTTCCTTGCGTTAGCCTCGGTCTCCACACACCCATTGGCTCTGCGTGACTCTTCTGTTGGGACTTGAATGAAGTTTGAAGAAGACATTTTTTAAAGGTGAGGTTTTTAGAGCGGTTTACACAAGCTGCACGTGTGGGACTGTTAGCTTAGCACCGCTATCGAGACTGTTTTAATATTTAGATGGTTTTGCACGTTTAAGGGCGCTGTACCTGATTTTGACTGTCTTAAAACGTAAAAAAACAGAACTCGTTTTAAATGGTTTGCAAAGGTCCAAAGTTATTCCTCACCTGATGCATTCAGAGCGGCCGAATTATTCACCTCGATGAGTTTATAAGCACTTTTCACAACTCCCAGTGAGTGAAGTGGAGTTTTGCCACAGTAAAGCTAATAACACATAGCATGCTAACTGCCCACTTCCTGATTCTCAGATAATAAAACGCTTTCTAATTAGACGCAGACCGTACACAGCAGACATATTTTGACCTCAAGAGCTGTTTATACAATATATCTGTACTGGGGCAAGACACATTCTGCTCAAATACACGGGAAAAATCAGGTACAGGACTTTTAAATGAGGTCAGAAAACAGGTGGAATGACAAAAATGAATCGTGCTCTAACCCTTTTGAAACATGTGCCAGTCTGCAGATTGTTCTTTTTGTTTCTATAGTGCTTTTCTGTTTAATGCAGCTCTGGGCTCAAACGCAGACACACCCACTCCTCCTCCTATTGGACAGCCTCTGTCAGGTACTGAGTGAGTGACAGGTGGTTTTGACCAATCACACTGAAGTGCATACTCTCACTTGAAGAAGATAGACTTTGAAATTGAACTTGTGAAATTAGATTTTTATTTATGTTGCATGGTGCACAGCTCTGAGTTTTCATTGACAAAGTATAATCCATTTTGCTCCAGTACAGAACAGTTGTAAAAAAGTGTCTTGAATACAGAAGAATAAAGATCACTCACACATTCATGAATCTAATCTAAATACAACGTTGAGAAGGTCAATGAGAAAGAAACAACGATAACACGTTTTTTTAAAAAGATGATTTAGCAGAATATGTCATTCAAATGAATGACCCACACAGTGTTTCTTTGTGTTTACTGAAGTCTGTTTTTATCAAACCAGCCTCTGATCGATACAGTATCTGTGCAGCGACACCTGCAAGAGCTCATATCACAACCAGCATATCACAGAGATATGAGGAGAGAGAGGGGGACGAGGAGGAGGGAGAGAGGGAGAGAGAGAGAGAGAGGGGGAGAGAGGGACAAGGAGGGAGAGAGAGAGAGAGGGAGAGAGGGGTGACACCTGTGAGAGCCCATATCTGCAACCAACACATCACAGAGATATGAGGAGAGAGAGGGGGAGGAGGAGGGAGGGAGAGAGAGAGGGAGAGAGGGAGAGGGAGAAGGAGAGAGGGACAGGGAGAAGGAGAGAGGGAGAGAGAGAGAGGGAGAGGGAGAGAGGAAGAGGGGTGACACCTGTGAGAGCTCATATCTGCAACCAACACATCACAGAGATATGAGGGGAGGGACGGGGAGAAGGAGGGAGAGAGAGAGAGGGGGAGAGAGAGGGGAAGGGGGGCGGTGGGGTGAGTGAGTGGCACCTTTAAGAGCTCATA